>AYEL01077613.1:0-37509 GCA_000484575.1 Olivierus martensii
ACAAAACATTAAAATAACAATATAAGTTTTTAAAGAATATTTGAAATATATTTAAATAAGAGATAATTTTTCATATTTTATGAAAACCATTAAATCGGTCTCAATTATCAGTAAATGGGTATTCTTATTTAAACCTGTCATTTATGATGGGGAACTTATTTGTTTTGCAATTTTTTAATTCTATAAAATATTAATTAAATAAAAAATAATTAATATTTTATAAAAGAAAAGTTGCCAAACAGTTCCCCGTCATAGATGATAAATTTAAATAAAAATGCTTATTTACTAATAACTGATATTGATTTAATGGTTTTAAAAATACCTATAATATGTATAACATTATTTATTTATGATATGTGTGCGACTACAAGTGCTACAGATTTTACATTAGTTATTATTTGTATTTATTTTAACATTTAAAATTATTCATAAGATTATTGTCTGTTTGTCTGATTATATTGCCTAATAGTATCTATTCAAATTACGAAATAATATATTTGACTATAAAATAACTTAATAACTTGTCAGAAAACGAGAATTTGAATGAATTGTTTTAAAGTTCAAAGTATTTCATTATATTAATTATTTTGGAAGATTTATGCAAAATATCGCTTACCAAATAGAATATCACATTTCTTGTACGCTTATTTTTATTCTATATCCTCTTAAGCATTACGAAAAGACATCTATTATGTAAGATAATATTAAATACAAAAAAAGTTTATATTCGGATAAAAAAACTCTAGATTGAATTCTATCCTTCAATTAAACTCAATAAGCAATGATGTCTTGATTAAAAAAACATTTGTCAGAAGGAAAAATAGTGCTTTAACCAAATTCTGATCTCAGTACATTCATTAAAAAATTAAGTACATGTGTTGTAAAGAAAGTACAGCACTCGGATCTCCGGGGTACAGCAATTAAGCATCTCCCACGTTCAGACCGAAGGGCAAACGAGATCATGTCTATTGTTCTCAACTGCACATAAAAACCATCTTCAGTGATTACTTTTACTTCGACCATACCACTTTAACAATTGATGCTACAATAAAATCAGCAGCGATAATTTAGAAGTCATTGGACCATGGAAAATCCTCGGAGAACTCTAAATGCAGTGCTGACTTCTATTAATTGTTTTGGGAGTATTATTATTGTTTGCAGCAGATAACTTCAATTAACAACGTGTTAAATCTATGTCAAATGTTGTTTAATTTAAAAAATCATTTCGAAAAAATAAGAAATAGAGTCAGCAGTATAAATATTTTCAAATTTTAATTGTTTATAATAAAATTTAGTTGAGTAATTTAAACTGCAAATCAGTTAACAAATTAAAATTTATGAATTAATAATATAAAATATATATAAAGGGTATTTTAAACGACTTGTTGTAACTCCGCTATAATTAATTATTTTAAACTGTATGTATCAATTTAATAACTGTAAATCAAAGTACATATATGCTGTTTTATGATTCACAGATTTGCGAATTTTCTTTAATAACAAATCTAATATTTTCGTATGTAGTGTTGTTTCTGAAGTACAGATAATCGGAAGATATGAAAATAGCGTAACAAATAGAAAAAATTGAAACAGACGTTTAAATGGTTATTTATAAAAAACACATTTAATGCATAATAAGTATCAGCACTTCTGAACCTGAATATTCAATCTGTGAGCATTTCCATCATAAAAATCATGACCAAATTTGAGTTTTTCCCATCCGATCAGAAAAAAGAAACGTCACATATGTCTCATTGACCTTCTGTAATAGGCAGTAGATACAAACCCCGCCCGAACTGCAACATACCAGATTAGGATCTGACTACCTACGCATAAGTGTTAAAATTTATAATAGCATACTTCTTGACGGAGCACCTGTAGTGTTCAGGCTGCATTACCTATCTCTGATCTGCGTGACATAGTAGGGTGTTACTGCCTTCGACCGTAGGCGGAAGGAAAGCAAAGAAAAGAGAAAAAAATACTTGCAGGTGGTCTTGTTTACTCAAGTACCGATTTCCTAGAGGATTACGCCAGCGTACCTTTCCAGAGCTAAGGATTAGATTGCCTACTTCTCCCTGCTAAGGCATGTTTTATTAAGCAACTAATCCTATCAGTTCTTGTGTTTCACTCTGCACAGGTTTCCTATTCACCAGTTGTTCCTATTGACCAGTTGTTGGTGTAGTAGTTTCAGTTGAAATAGAATTTTCTTCCTAATCCTTTATCTTTATAACGTCGTTTTTCAGTCTTCTAGGTTTCCTTTCCAATCCTCATATCTTTAACAGACCAGTCAGTTTTTCCTATCATTCACTAATAAAAGAAAAAAAGACAGAAAGAGAGAGAGTTTCATGACGAATTACCCAAAGGAATTTTTTTATTCCTAAGTTAATGGGAAGTTTTATATCGAAATAAGAATCTTATTTAAGTACTAAGTATTTTATAAGACAAAATGAGCTAGAGAAAGGTTAAATAAAAGTTTCGTTATTGTTTATTTCTCTGGAAAGAGTTTTCTTTGAAGATAAGCTCATTTTGTTTCTGACTTATAAAAATTTATAGATGTTATAACAGCCTATTTTTCATTAGAAAATCTTTTGAAATAGCTAACCTTTTAAGGAAAATTGCTTCTAAAAGGGCACTGATTTTTTTTAAGTCTTATTAACTGAAAAAGCTAAATTTTCAAACATAATATGTATTTAAAATTAATAAATGATAGAAATTAAAGTTTATAATAAATGAGAAATAAATAAATAACTGTAGTTGAATTTAATAATAAACTAAAATCAAATAAATATTTTAAAAGAGACAAAATTAAGGAAAGTTAAAGAAAGAATATAATAAATAAATAAAAGGATGTAAGAAGCGAATAGTAAAACAAAATAAACAGATGATGTGCCTCAGAAGGATTTAAAAGAAGCAGTAAGTAGAAACTTTTATAGTTCTTAAATTATATAAAAGATATTGCAATACATCAATATTTATACATGTTTTCATATATTATAGATTACTGCATAAAACAAACAAGATTTTTTTTTAAATATCCTTGCGTAAAAGAAAAATACTGAATTCTTAAGCATTGCTCATAAGGATAGATAAACAAATCTATTCAAATTTTAGAGTATTTGCCGAGAGAAAGATAGAAAACAATTTTTAATTGTATAAAAGTCTTTCAAATATTTCTCTTTAAGCAATAATGAAATGCGAAACACTACGCTCTGTATCAGTTAAAAAATACAATATTTGATTTTTAGATCTTAAGAACTTCGAAGTTCTTACTGACGTCTTGCATGACATCGATGAAGTTATTGTTAGAAATAGTCTTGTTCTTACATTTAGAGATTTATAAAATATCAGGATTTATGTAATAATTGTATATATATTAGTTTAAAGCAGCAGTAGAAATAATCAATGTTTATTAGATGTATTAATAAAGACAAAATTTCATTTAGAAAATTTATATTGACTTAGATTTATAAGAAAGTAAACTTGTCAATTTTAAATAATGAGGACATTCAAAGAATCTTAAAAAAGTGCATACCAAACTTAACTACCGAAAAATTAGGAAAAAATGGCAACATTTAGCAAGTGACTGTACGAAAAGATCTGTTCTAAAGAGAGCATTTGTTCAATCATTGGAAGCGAATCGACAGAAGTTATTACAAATATTTGCAATAGAACATACGCGTCAATGTAGAACACACAGAGTATCTAATAAGAAGGTCATGATAGGTTCTCAACTTTTATAACGCTTTCGTATAAGGTCGTTAAATCAAATTTAATACTCCTTTTACGACATTGGTTGGCATCTTTTCAGCAGAAATTACCTTCACTTTTAGAATTGGTTAGTATAGAGCGGGGAAAATATCTCTGGGCATTCCTCTTGGCATAAAACGTACTGGATTCTGACTAATGCACATCAAAGCACTTCTAGAGTTTTTCGCTTTAAAATTCTTTAGAAGAAAAGCAAAACGACGAAGTTAAAAAAAATAAATTTTGGAAAGTGTTACTAAATATATCATAATTCGAACATAAAACATCATATTTTGACAGTTTATGTTTTAATAAATGCCGCTGAAAAGTTGTAAAGTTTCATACTTGCTATTCCCATTTTGAAGGATGTCAATGCAGCGATTCTTGCTGTTTCACTTTGCTTTTAACTTTGGAAAGGTGTAGTACGGGTGTAAGTGAAAAAGATATCTGAGTGTGTGTGTATACTGTATATATATTAGAAAAATAATTAAGAAAAATATTTAAAAAAGTACTTTTAATAAAATATAGAATAATAAAGCAAAGAAGTTGAATAGATAATTTTTTTGTTGGCTATGTATGAAAAAGGAAGAATACGAAACGGTTTAGATTAAAAATCATTATTAATTCATCGATTTTTGTATAATATTTATAGAAATTTTCTGCAAATATACCAAAGCTAACAAGAATTTTCTGCAAAATATGTGTACAAAATTTTTGTCAATATCATTTTATGTCAAAACTGATTAAATAAAACGTTTATTTCTAATTCATAACTTCAAATTAAATATTTATTGTTATGAACTTAATTTAATTATTATTAAATTAATTCCAAAACAATAATAAACCGTTTATAGAACAAAATAACATTTAAAAAATTAAATATCAATTGCAAATTATATAATAAATCGTAAAAAATTTAATAGTTTTATATGCTGTTGTTTTAAAGCAGATCCATTTATTAAACAAAAATTTCAGTTCACATTTGTATGGGTCCACATTTATTTTGATTCTATTTAACATTAATTATTTTTCGTTTCTAGTTGCATAAAGATACTTCTAAAGTTCTAATTTAAAACAGATAAACCGAACAGAACGATCACGTATTCGTTCAACATCCAATCCATCAATTCGATCCGAAGTTCTGATTTCTTCATTCGATTGCAACTCACTTCTTGATATCTTAACTTATGAAGGTCATAAATGACATTGACTTATGATCTGCACCTGATTATATCTGGACATTTTTAAAACGAAAGGCATTTCATTGCCGCTCCATTCCTGAAATTATATGTTATTTGCAGAAACGTGATTGTAACTTTTATAGAGTGGATAACTGCTAATTATCAGTAAGTGGTTGTGCAGTAAATTCCTCTAACTTCGAGATTGCAGAGTTCGAAATAGGAGATTTATCAATTTACCACCACTTTTCAAAGCATGCAACAGTTTCGACGATAAGCAAAATAAAGCCACAACAAACATTCTCTTTCTAAACTCAAAAAAGTCGGAAAGGTCTAAATAAATACTAGGGAAAACAAGATATATATTAATGGGTACACACAGAATTTCCAAACACAAAGAGGAAGAAATGATATCAACATTTTTTGCACGTCTCGAAAAATCACATTTCGACAGAATGGAAACATCTCCTTTACTTACTACATTCGCTATTAAATTACGAATGAGGTTGAATAGAAGGTAAAGTGAATGAATGACAGACAATTGGAGAAAATGTAGCCAGCACCTTGCCACATTGACTGCTAATTGAATCTACATTGTCAAAATAGATGGTAATCAATTATGTAAAGGCTCTTTCTATGTCTACAAATTGACGATATTCCCTCGGCACATGGCTGTCTCAACTATTTAACTTCCTTGATTCACAATACAAGGAAGTGAGAACGTGCCTACTAACGTATGTGGGGTGGAAAGTACTTCGAAGAATGCATTTTCTTTTCTGCACATCTTCCTTTATTTTCCTCTATCAAAAATTAATTTTAATTATAATGTCACAATAGCAGAAATTCAGAATATTCCTTAATCCAAAGATTACATTTTTATGATTTTAAGTTTCATGTGGTTCTTTCTTTGCCCAATTTATATCATGAGTAGTCTTCATATTTTGCAAATGAAAGTTAGTTGATAAAATAAAGTTACATATTTTTCTTATTCAGCCAAGAAAAGACCTAAAGGAAACCTTTATCTTCTTTAAGATCTTATAAAAATTCAGTAGAATTCTTGTTTCTTAAAATTTATATGAAATGTAAATCTAGATAAATAATCACTGAATAAAAGAATATATACTTTTTTAGAGGATTTTCAGAGATAACCGAAACGAGAAAGAGAGAGAAAAAAATGTGAATAAAAGATATTTCAATTTTTGCTTTTGAAATGAAGATATAACCTTTAAGCTACAGAAATCTGCATGACTCATACATAATAGTTTCGGTAGACAAGTTATTGGATTTGTTGGCAAAAAATATGTCATTGACCACTGATGAAGTATAAAATGCGCATAGGTCAGCACATGGCTGATGAAAAGTTATTCGCTTGGGAGAACTAGAAGCTCACATATTTCAAAAACAAATAGACAAGCAGATTAAGGTAGATAAGGAAAAATTCCAGTTTGTAACAAAGAAAAACTAATATAAAAAAAACAGTGTTGACAAAGCAGGTGACTCTAAGCCCGTTAATGCAGAAGTGCAGGCAAGCTGGATTGTTTTTCTCCCCTTCTTCAATACAAACAGATTCTGTAGCAATTCATTATGTAGAATGTAACAGATCCGTGCACCGCCTTTGGCATACCGTCCCATTTGTTTTCATTAGTCTATGGCGATGATACAAGGGATGAAAAACAGTTAGGAGAAGCGCATCCTAGAAGCTTTTTCAACGTTGGATAAATAAATCTCTTCCTCTGCCTGTTGTATATTTGTAAGACAAAATGACTTACAGCAACTTTTCTATATTCTGATTGTATCCAGCTTATGTATAGATGGGAGGTAAGGGTCTTTTCTTTTACTCCTTGAAGATAGGAGTATAAGTATGTATTCATTTAATTTATGGAAGTATTATTATATAAAAGTCTTTTATAAAGCATCTTCTTTCTGTTTTCATCTTTTTATTTTTAAATGAATTGAAAAACTCTAAACTTGTTTTGAAACTTTTCCTTTTATATTTTCTCTATAGATACTCTAAATGTTTTTATTAGGTCTATATATAGTTACCAGGGAGTTAATTCAAGTTTTTAACTGAATAACAAATTTCATTTTAAATTGTTACATTACATTATCAATGTAAATGTTTATTTTTATAAGCTATTCACTTCTACAGGTGTAGAGGATATAGCATCATCTGGTTGCATCAGAGAACCAATGTGTCCTGATTTGTGCACCTGTTACAATGGAATGGTGGACTGCAGAGACAAAGGACTAACACGAATCCCAGATCACATTCCTGATTCTACAACAGAACTGTAAGTATTCCTCTACATTTGTTAACTTGTTATTGTAGTGCATTTATTACTCTAATAGGTAATATAATTTTTTTCTGGTTAGGTTTTAAGTATAATTCATGTTTATATAAATATTCTTGATGTAGATATAGTATATAAATTATATATTCAGAGAATATTACCAATTTATCACAACTTCTCTAGAATTTTAAATTTAGATTAACTTATGCTTTTAAAAATATTTAGATTTTAATTGTTTAAAATTTTTATAATATCTATATTGTTCAAAAATAATAATAAATATTAAATACTTAAAAATTTCTAACAAGTAAGTGGGAGCTAGCTATATTATAGTAATGAATTATTCTTTTACTTCCACTTAAAAATATTTAAAATTTTATCTTGATTTATAAAATAATCGTCTGTAATAATATAGTAATATAGAACAGTAACTGTAAAAAATTTAAATCTTACTGATGTTTAAAAGGTTTACCAGTGTAAAGTATCTGATCGTGTAATTTGGAGAATCTGTAATTTTACTTGTGCAATCCAAAAGATGTGGCTCATTGGTTCCAGTGTCTAATGGAAAGACATTAATGTTCTTCCTTTTGACTGAAAGGAAATGGGTCAGGCCATGATATCGTTTGTCATCAATAGAGCGTGCACTATCTACGTAAACAACCAGGAGGTGATATCCACTTGCACTTCTCCTCACTGAATTTTGATCATAGCTAGCTTTATTGGAAGGATACTGATGATCAGATCTTAATCAATGTTATTTACTTAATGAAATTCGAATAATACATTTGAGTTTAATTGTATAAACAAATTCAATTAGAAAAAGCAAAACCCATCAAATAATGCAACTATCATTTTTCCAACTGCACCGTAAGTTCACAATAAAAATGCCAGATTAGGGAAGTTTAAAAATAAATTTCGACATAATTCTTTAACTTCTTCTTCTATTACTCTTAATTCTTACTTAATTCAAAGATAAATATTAAGTAAAAGATAAAATGAATATTTTAATCAGTTATACGGATCTTATACATTTATTTAATGAAGATATTTAATAAATAACACTTTCAAATATATTAAAAATACAAATTTTTGTTGTTTCATGAATTCTTACAAATTTTAAAGAAAGCTAAATTATTGTTGTCGATATCGAAAAATATATCAAACTCATTAATTTCCATTTATGAAATTTCAAAAGTTAAATATTGAAGAATCAAAATCACTTCTTAATAATAATGGAGAATAAAGGTGAGAAGGCATCTACAGAGGCGGATCTGTTTGTATAGCTAGTAATTTGGCCGGAAATTGGGCATGAATAACCACATCGAACACAAGGATGCTGAAAAGTCACGTGAGAATTCTTATCTTATCTGGCCATCTTGATAAGAACCCCTCTCAGATCCTCTCTCGTCCAAACCTGTAAATGGACATTTTACTTCGATTAAAGCGTAAATAATAAGGTTATGTAGTACTTATCTTAAATCAATAAAACGGAATTATAGTTTTAAAATTAAAAGTCTTTATAAAAATTTTAAATGGGAACTGAAAATTTATTAATTAAAAAATTTGCTTCGGGGCAATCTATTTTCTAGATTGCATTTTTTTAAACTATACTGCATTAAAAAAAGAAAGATTACTTAGAATAGTTTAACTAAAATAAACATTTGCAAAAAAAAAACACTATCTAAAGCTTATAAAAAATTTATATTAAATTGAAATGGAAAAAAGTTTATATTCGGATAAAAAAACTCTAGATTGAATTCTATCCTTCAATTAAACTCAATAAGCAATGATGTCTTGATTAAAAAAACATTTGTCAGAAGGAAAAATAGTGCTTTAACCAAATTCTGATCTCAGTACATTCATTAAAAAATTAAGTACATGTGTTGTAAAGAAAGTACAGCACTCGGATCTCCGGGGTACAGCAATTAAGCATCTCCCACGTTCAGACCGAAGGGCAAACGAGATCATGTCTATTGTTCTCAACTGCACATAAAAACCATCTTCAGTGATTACTTTTACTTCGACCATACCACTTTAACAATTGATGCTACAATAAAATCAGCAGCGATAATTTAGAAGTCATTGGACCATGGAAAATCCTCGGAGAACTCTAAATGCAGTGCTGACTTCTATTAATTGTTTTGGGAGTATTATTATTGTTTGCAGCAGATAACTTCAATTAACAACGTGTTAAATCTATGTCAAATGTTGTTTAATTTAAAAAATCATTTCGAAAAAATAAGAAATAGAGTCAGCAGTATAAATATTTTCAAATTTTAATTGTTTATAATAAAATTTAGTTGAGTAATTTAAACTGCAAATCAGTTAACAAATTAAAATTTATGAATTAATAATATAAAATATATATAAAGGGTATTTTAAACGACTTGTTGTAACTCCGCTATAATTAATTATTTTAAACTGTACGTATCAATTTAATAACTGTAAATCAAAGTACATATATGCTGTTTTATGATTCACAGATTTGCGAATTTTCTTTAATAACAAATCTAATATTTTCGTATGTAGTGTTGTTTCTGAAGTACAGATAATCGGAAGATATGAAAATAGCGTAACAAATAGAAAAAATTGAAACAGACGTTTAAATGGTTATTTATAAAAAACACATTTAATGCATAATAAGTATCAGCACTTCTGAACCTGAATATTCAATCTGTGAGCATTTCCATCATAAAAATCATGACCAAATTTGAGTTTTTCCCATCCGATCAGAAAAAAGAAACGTCACATATGTCTCATTGACCTTCTGTAATAGGCAGTAGATACAAACCCCGCCCGAACTGCAACATACCAGATTAGGATCTGACTACCTACGCATAAGTGTTAAAATTTATAATAGCATACTTCTTGACGGAGCACCTGTAGTGTTCAGGCTGCATTACCTATCTCTGATCTGCGTGACATAGTAGGGTGTTACTGCCTTCGACCGTAGGCGGAAGGAAAGCAAAGAAAAGAGAAAAAAATACTTGCAGGTGGTCTTGTTTACTCAAGTACCGATTTCCTAGAGGATTACGCCAGCGTACCTTTCCAGAGCTAAGGATTAGATTGCCTACTTCTCCCTGCTAAGGCATGTTTTATTAAGCAACTAATCCTATCAGTTCTTGTGTTTCACTCTGCACAGGTTTCCTATTCACCAGTTGTTCCTATTGACCAGTTGTTGGTGTAGTAGTTTCAGTTGAAATAGAATTTTCTTCCTAATCCTTTATCTTTATAACGTCGTTTTTCAGTCTTCTAGGTTTCCTTTCCAATCCTCATATCTTTAACAGACCAGTCAGTTTTTCCTATCATTCACTAATAAAAGAAAAAAAGACAGAAAGAGAGAGAGTTTCATGACGAATTACCCAAAGGAATTTTTTTATTCCTAAGTTAATGGGAAGTTTTATATCGAAATAAGAATCTTATTTAAGTACTAAGTATTTTATAAGACAAAATGAGCTAGAGAAAGGTTAAATAAAAGTTTCGTTATTGTTTATTTCTCTGGAAAGAGTTTTCTTTGAAGATAAGCTCATTTTGTTTCTGACTTATAAAAATTTATAGATGTTATAACAGCCTATTTTTCATTAGAAAATCTTTTGAAATAGCTAACCTTTTAAGGAAAATTGCTTCTAAAAGGGCACTGATTTTTTTTAAGTCTTATTAACTGAAAAAGCTAAATTTTCAAACATAATATGTATTTAAAATTAATAAATGATAGAAATTAAAGTTTATAATAAATGAGAAATAAATAAATAACTGTAGTTGAATTTAATAATAAACTAAAATCAAATAAATATTTTAAAAGAGACAAAATTAAGGAAAGTTAAAGAAAGAATATAATAAATAAATAAAAGGATGTAAGAAGCGAATAGTAAAACAAAATAAACAGATGATGTGCCTCAGAAGGATTTAAAAGAAGCAGTAAGTAGAAACTTTTATAGTTCTTAAATTATATAAAAGATATTGCAATACATCAATATTTATACATGGTTTCATATATTATAGATTACTGCATAAAACAAACAAGATTTTTTTTAAATATCCTTGCGTAAAAGAAAAATACTAAATTCTTAAGCATTGCTCATAAGGATAGATAAACAAATCTATTCAAATTTTAGAGTATTTGTTTTCATATATTATAGATTACTGCATAAAACAAACAAGATTTTTTTTTAAATATCCTTGCGTAAAAGAAAAATACTGAATTCTTAAGCATTGCTCATAAGGATAGATAAACAAATCTATTCAAATTTTAGAGTATTTGCCGAGAGAAAGATAGAAAACAATTTTTAATTGTATAAAAGTCTTTCAAATATTTCTCTTTAAGCAATAATGAAATGCGAAACACTACGCTCTGTATCAGTTAAAAAATACAATATTTGATTTTTAGATCTTAAGAACTTCGAAGTTCTTACTGACGTCTTGCATGACATCGATGAAGTTATTGTTAGAAATAGTCTTGTTCTTACATTTAGAGATTTATAAAATATCAGGATTTATGTAATAATTGTATATATATTAGTTTAAAGCAGCAGTAGAAATAATCAATGTTTATTAGATGTATTAATAAAGACAAAATTTCATTTAGAAAATTTATATTGACTTAGATTTATAAGAAAGTAAACTTGTCAATTTTAAATAATGAGGACATTCAAAGAATCTTAAAAAAGTGCATACCAAACTTAACTACCGAAAAATTAGGAAAAAATGGCAACATTTAGCAAGTGACTGTACGAAAAGATCTGTTCTAAAGAGAGCATTTGTTCAATCATTGGAAGCGAATCGACAGAAGTTATTACAAATATTTGCAATAGAACATACGCGTCAATGTAGAACACACAGAGTATCTAATAAGAAGGTCATGATAGGTTCTCAACTTTTATAACGCTTTCGTATAAGGTCGTTAAATCAAATTTAATACTCCTTTTACGACATTGGTTGGCATCTTTTCAGCAGAAATTACCTTCACTTTTAGAATTGGTTAGTATAGAGCGGGGAAAATATCTCTGGGCATTCCTCTTGGCATAAAACGTACTGGATTCTGACTAATGCACATCAAAGCACTTCTAGAGTTTTTCGCTTTAAAATTCTTTAGAAGAAAAGCAAAACGACGAAGTTAAAAAAAATAAATTTTGGAAAGTGTTACTAAATATATCATAATTCGAACATAAAACATCATATTTTGACAGTTTATGTTTTAATAAATGCCGCTGAAAAGTTGTAAAGTTTCATACTTGCTATTCCCATTTTGAAGGATGTCAATGCAGCGATTCTTGCTGTTTCACTTTGCTTTTAACTTTGGAAAGGTGTATAAGTGAAAAAGATATCTGAGTGTGTGTGTATACTGTATATATATACTGTATGCTCATAGTATATGATAATGGGAAGTGTAGGCGTAGATGAATAGCTCTTTTTATGGCTTAATAGTTATAGTAGGAAGACATCAAACATTTCTACTCAAAGGTGAACGACATCCTTAGGATAGTCAGAAAAGAAGAAATAAAGAAAAGGGATGAGAAATAGGAGAAATTTATAGGAGAAAAAGAAAAATGTTTAGAGGAAAATGCGTAAGAGGAGAAGAAAAAGAAATAACAGAAGTCGATATTTATGGGGGAAAAGTTTTATTCAAAGAAAAACGAAATATTTTTTTATAAAAAAATAAAAATAGATGTTTATAAGAATACGATAGAGTTTAATCATTTTACACGTAGATTAAAAACTAATTGATGAGTTAAATATAAAAATTATCTTAAATACAAATGATTGAATTAAATTAAAGGAAATAAACCTAATTGAAAAATCAAGAAAAATCATCTCTATTTACTCAATTAAGGATAATTTATTTAATTTTATTTGTAATTGTCAAGTAGTAATAAATTAAAGAAAATAATCGTTTCATTATGTAAATACGCTTCGATAAGATAAAGGCCATAAAAAATTATTTCAGAACTAATTAATAGAGTCTAATAACATATATAAACAAAAAATTGACAAATACAATTATAAAAAAAAAATTATTAATTTCGTGTCATGACTGACTTTGCAATTATTTAACAAATTTCTTCATTAATGAAGTAGGCAGCATTGCTTAGATATTTTTCGCTAATATTTCCAAATTTTTATTGTTTAAACCTCGTAAATACATTTTTTTGAAGAAACTACTGCTGAAAATTTGGTTACATTATCTTAATGCTGTATATATCTAAATATACTATAACTTATAACAAACTATTAAAAAAATTAAAAGTCTATTGTTTTATCACAGTAACTATCACGCAATATTTAATTATGCATTTGAATGCATAATTAGTAGAAAAAATATATAATACAAGAAAAATCTTTCCAAAATTTATATTATTCATTCACTTGATCTTATAATTTATTATTTATGAATGGCATTTCGATTATAAGTTTACTTAGCTATATCAATTTAAAGCTTATAACTTCAACTTTTATGATAAAATATTTATAAGAGGATATGGCTCAGTATGTGAATGTAGCTTGCCCATCTTTAGTAAATTTATAGATATATAAATAAGTAAAACAAATATTTGAAAAAAACAGCTATTTGTTATGCTTTTATCGATATTTTATATTTTTTCTATTAAAATAAACTTTTGATCATTTACTATGAAAGGAATGTATGTTTAAAATTATTTGACTTCGATAAAATTCTGTGCTTTTTAGTCATTTTTTATAAAATGCGATTTTATGTAATATTTTAAAATTTTCTGTCTGTAAGTCTGACCGAATCATTTTCGATATATTTGTAAGTTACAAATCTATCAGTTTTGCTGTTATATACGATATTTCATTACTAATGAACAAATTTTGAAACTCGATGTCTTCGTACATGGATTATGCTAAATATTTTCATCCGTGTGCAGTAACTATTGCTCATGATTTATATTTTGCTCATTTTAACGAGTTTTATATATATATATAGTCATTACGCGTTATGTACCTTCTGTAAAAGCTTTACTTATACAGTGCAATAATTTTTTAAATTAAAATTATTGCACTGTAAATATATAAAATATATATTTAATAAAATATAATAATATAAATATATAAAATGTTCAGCATCGATCGTCAAGTGTGGTATTGATTACTTTGCTTCTCTGATAAATGGAAATTTATATATATTTAAATAAAACTAATTGATCGACTTTTTTGTGTGGAAAACAGTAAAATCATATTATTTGGAAGGGGCCAAACTTAACCAAATTATAATTTATTGGGTCGAGATATTTGCAAAAAAGAGATAGGTATTAACTAATAAGGAAATGTGGAACACGATCGACCAAATCGGACAAGTTCGAACAATCCGTTCTTGAATTTTTGGGGGTGCAAAGATCACAAATGTGTTAACTGGTACAGATTGGGTTCAAATTAAAGGGTTAAATAAAAATTTATTTAAATATCAACATAAAATCAAATTTTTGAGTAATACGATTGAAATATGAAAAATATGATAAAATTTAAGATTTTGACCATTTTTTCTCAATTTATACAAAAATTACAAAGTTATTAAGTTTTAAATTTTGTCTCGGGAAACCAGTTATGGGAGCGTAAGATGGAGCGCGTTTGTCTCAGGAGACCAGGCGGTCAAGCGTTAAAGGTTAATGTTTTATTAAAATAGATACCTAATTATTTGTTTTTTTAGTGATCTCCTCTGACTTTGCTTTCAACACTGGGCCACTGATATTCATGCCTAGCCTGCTAACTATAGAAAACCATTGATCCAATGTGTCTTCGAATTCTGGATCCTTTCCATCACACTTTGTTTTGATGTTCCTGGAATTTCTTTCTGTAATGCCCACTCCTCACACAGTTGATTTAATTGTTGTAGGAGACGTGCTATGGTAGATTCTGATACACCAGTTATATCAGCAAGTCTATAATGGCTTATATTAAATGGCTGGCTTTTAATATTATCCAGCAAAGCAATTTTCCTTGAAAGTGTAAAATCATTTCTTGGCATCTTGGCAAAATTTTAAAAAATTTAAATAAAATTGACACTGTAAATGCACAGTATATAGTAACAGTAGACTCTTAAGCAGTTGCATATCAGTTATCTATCATTGCGCATCTGGCACAATGACAGATAATTGGTTTGCATTGCACTAGTGTTGCCAAATATTAGTGTATGTAGTGTTGACATACTTTTGAAAAATCCCTAAAATATGTCAAAAATTACTAAATTCCTTTTCTGCTACTGTCCCAATTAAGCGTTTAAATTATGCATTATTTTATTAATTTGGTTTCTGTTCGAGATTTGGCCCAATTAAATGGCTGCCCCAATTAAGCGGAATCGACTGTATATATTTAAAAAAATTATAGAAAATATTTTATCTAAAACTGAATTTAAGTAAATTGCATATTATTTAAGACAGAGTGGCTGTATATCTAAACCAACTAAAAATAATCTAAATATATTATATTTAAAATTTATAAATAAACCATAATTTTAACTTACAAGTAATTCCACTTCTCCATACTGTGAGGAAAAATCATCCAATATAGTAGAAGGATAACCTAATTCACTAACAATATTTGCTATTTGAGATGGCATTATATATGCTGGGTCAAATTTTACTTCTGCCTTTTGTGCCATAAGTGCCACTAATACACAATGAACTCCTGTTTAAAAAAATTTTATTTATTTATTAGTAAAACAAAAAAACCAATAATAATTTGATAATAAATAAAATTATAAAATTATATAGACAAGGATTAATGTTTCAAATATTTTTGAATATTTAAAATATTACTTCAAATTATAATTTAATTCAATATCAGTCAATTCCAATTTAGTTATGATCAATTCATAGTAATTTGAAAATTTTCCAGTTTAAAATGTAATAAATATAAATTATTTTGTTATTAAGACATCAAGATTGATCAAAATTAAATTTTTAATTATTTTCAAGAAAATAATATAATCAATAGAATAGACAATATCAATCCCCAGGGCCGCTGAGAGGGGGTGACATCCGAGACTTTTGTCACGGGCCCGGCATTGAAGAGGGCCCGAACATTGGGCCTCGAATGTATGAATAGTTCACAGGCCACCATCAGAATGCTTGTCTACCATCCAAAGCAATTATGCCAAAATAAACTATTTTATATATAACACTGTTTGATAAGTACAAAATTACATATACCCAGGTCCGGGTATATGTAATTTTGTACTTATCAAACAGTGTATATGTCCGGGATCCGAGTCTCATACTTCCAATGTTTTCCAGAATGGATCTGGATCTAACTATTGAACCACATCCTTCATTGACGGCTAATCTCACTATGAGTAGAGGTAACTCATGGTGGGCACTGGAATAACCTCTCGCTTAGTAGCAACTTGGTGGAAAACTGTTACGCCACACAGGAAAAAATATAGGTTAATTAGGTTATTGAATTTCATGAAAGATTTTTATTAAAGCAAAGTGATGCACTTTAAGTAAGGCCCGAACCACAGATTTGTCACGGGCCCGAAAATTTCTCTTGGTGGCCCTGTCAATCCCCTCTATAATTCCAACTGTGGGTCCTTGTCATACAGGTGGGTCACAGAGATTGGCTGATTCTCATATTCAAAAAGGATACTTTTATAGAGGAGGCTAAAAATTTTTCAAAAACTGAATTAAAGTTGTTAAATTATGGAACAAAAAATTTTTTTAAATTTTTGTCTGAAAATTTTCAAATTTCTATATGAATCACAGATATTAATAAAAATATATATTCAAATTCCAATCATTCTTTCATAATTTGCTATAAAATTTGGAAAAATTTAATTCTTTTGGTATTGGCTGGTTGTTGAACAATGACAAGATAGAAGTCATCAGCTATAATGGAAGATAAATACTAAGTCAATTAATATAGAGAAATGATTGAAGATAAATAAAAATGGCTGATTTGGTTTACGTATGTGAAGTCAAATATTAGAAATCACTAATTTATAGTAAATAATTGCAAATGCTCTGTACTTTTGATGGGATTATGTTTTGATAATCCCATTGTAGTTTGAAAAACTCCTAAGTCAAAAATGACTGATGATGATAGTAATTTTATTGGGTTGTTTGGAAAGTAATTTTGTTTTTTCCCACCAATTTCATTCTAAGCCAAATTGTCATTATAAATTTTGAATAAATTTCAAGGTATATTTATAAAAAAAATTTTTTTTTTGATTCTGTGTAGTTATTTTTTTTGTGTCCTATCAAAAATACAAAATAAAATGGAGATTTTTAGCATGTTTTGCTTTTTTATTATCGAAAAGGTAAGTATGCTGTTCAAACAAGAAAAAAGTTAAGTTTATGGAGAAGTTGTGTTAACAGAATGCCAGTGCTAAAACTGGTTTGTAAAATTTCATTTTGACAATTTCAATATTAAAGATGCACCACATTCTGGCAGGCCAGTTGAAGCTGATGAAGACAAAATAAAGACATTGGTTGAAGCAAACCGCTGAATAATAACATGAGAAATTGCTACAAGATTGAATTTTTTACTTCAATATTCCACAATTAATTGATACACTGATATTTAGGTTCTACATGTTCTAAAAGAAAGATTTCAAACATGAAGAAAATGATCCCTTTCTCAAGCGAATCCTAATTGGCAATGAAAAATGTTTGTTTTGTTTGATTGTTTACAACAATGTTGAATGCAAGTGATCATGGAGCAGAAAATATGAACTGGCTCAAAGAACTCCAAAATCCAATATCATCAAAAAAATGGTGCTCTTTGTTTAGTGGGATTTCAAGAGAATTGTTTTTTTTTTAACTTCTTCCAGACAATTCCACAATTAATTCAGAAGTGTACTGCCACCAATTGGACAAAATTGAATGATCCATCAAACAGATGAAGCAAGAATTGATTAATAGAAAAAGCATAGTGTTTCACTTTGACAATGCCAGATTTCATACAAGTTTGATGATTTGCCAGAAGCTGTTACAACTTGGATGGGATGTGCTATCACACCCACTATATTTGCCATATCTGGCACCCTCCAATTATTATTTGTTCTGGTCTTACAAAATTCTACAAAATTCTTTAGATGACAAAACATTTAGTTCAAATGAATATGTCAAAAACATTTGGTTCCGTTTTTTGCATGCAAAGATCAGAAATTCTACAAGCATGGAATCATGCTACTACCAGAAAGATTATCAGAAATTCCTATGAGCATGGAATCATGCTACTACCAGAAAGAAGGCAACATGTATTGGACTGAAATGGTCAATATATAATTAAATAAAATATTTATATACTATAAAAAATGTTGTTCATTTTCATGAAAAAACGAAATTACTTTCCGAACAACCCAATCAAAATTACTTTCCGAACAACCCTATAGTAGTAACAGTAGACAAGACTAGATCCTCCAAAGTGGTAAAATTATCTTGAATTGAATCTTAGCCAAGGTTTAAAATTGTTCTGAATTGAAACTGGATCTTCCAAGATGGTAAACAATTGCTTTGCTACATTTTTTAATAAAATCAAAAGAATATTTCTAGCCAATATGTTATGTTGAAATATTATAAGGCCAATATAGCATTGGATTACCATAAGTTGAATGATTGTAAGTAGGGGAGCAACTTTAATTTATTTACAATATACAAGTTTCTATTATTTTATTTACAATTATTTTATAAATTTTTACAATGACAAACTGTATTAATTTTTACTTGATTTTTTTTATTTTCAACATAATTTTCACTTTTATAGAGAGATCATTTTGTTATTGATTAATCTTATTAAATCTTATTTAAATCAATGATTGTATTTTATTATTGGAATAATAGGCTAAAATATATATTTTAATAAATTTTACACATGATTGTACAATTCTTTGAATATCGTTATTCATAGTCCTCCACCAGACATAAGATCTAGTGAATAATTTTGACCTAAGAATTCCGTTATGCCCTTGGTGAATAATGTTTAGTACTTCTGGCTGTAAGGATTTTGGAATGATTATTCTGTCATTATAGAACAGACAGTTGTTTGAAACCGACAGATAATTTAGTAACTTATAATAATACCTCAGCTCAGGGGCACTATGCTTGTACCATCCCGACCTAACCTAATTCATTACTTCTGACGACGACTTATCCCTTATTGTATGCTGTGTGACAATTTCCGGAGAAATTAGTGGTGTCGACAAAAACAGAAAATTACAATTTTGATCCGGTACTTGAGATTCACTAGGCAAACGAGACATGACATCTGCTTGCGGAATATTTGCTCCCTTTTTGTACACAATCTTGTAGTTGTAAGTGGACAAAAGGACCGACTATCGAATAATTCTAGCAGCTGATGTTCCTGGAATACTCCTAGCTTCCAAAAATAATGACTTCAAGGGCTGATGATCTGTAAAAATTATAAATTACCTATCATAAAGATATTTATGGAATTTTGTGACACCAAATATGACTGCTAAGGCTTCTTTATGCAACTGACTATAGTTTTTTTGTGTCTTAGTTAACGATGCTGACTCAAAAGCTATTGAAAGTTGCTGATTTTCTTGCTCTTGTGACAAGACTGCTCCCACACCATATGCAGATGCGTCAACTGTTAGATATAATAGTTTTGATGGATCAAAAAAAATTAATAAGGATTTTTCAGACAATGCACACTTGCTTTTCTGGAATGCCAATTCACACTCCGCAGACCAGATGACGTTTTCTCCTTTACGTAATAATTTATATAAGGGTTGTAGCAAATCTGGATCCATTGGAATAAAATTCTTATAGAAATTTAACATTGACAGATATGATTTTAACTGCGTGACATTTGACGGTATTGGACAATTCAATATCTTTTTGATTTTCTCTTTGGACGGTTGTTTACCTTCTCCAGATATCCAAAAACCTAAAAATTCCAAGGATCTGAAAAAAAAGATACTCTTATCTAGATTTAGTTTTACATTAAATTTTTCTAGTCTTGCTAAGACATCCATTAATGTTTTCCAACACTCTTGACTGTCTTCCCCCGATTAAAATATCATCCAAATAGCGCACACAATTTTTAATACTACGCAAAATATTGTCCATAACCATTTGAAAAATAGCTGGACTGGATGCCAGACCAAAGACAAGACGGTTATACTACGTATATAGGTCATCAATAGTATTTACTGTTAATAACTGTTTACTCTGCTCATCCATTTGCAGCTAAGTATGCATTTGACAAGTTTAAATGACAAAAAATAGATGACCCTGTAAACTTATCAAAAAGTTCATCAATTCGCAGCAAAGGATATTGATTAACCTTTATTTGGGGGTTTACTGACTTTTTAAGATTGACACACAAGCGCAACATTCCATTCTTTTTGGTACACAGACTTCAATGGTGAGGCCCACTGACTATATTGAACTTTGGTGATAATGCCTCTTTCTTTTAAGCAATGCAGTTCTGACCTGACTTGATCCCACAAGGCATACGGTACATTATAAGTTCTTTGAAAAACTGGTTGCACATCCTCTTTTAACCTGATATTTACCTTGAAAACCCGAATTGGATACTCGTTAGATGACTTTAAAAAGATACACGGAAATTTATTTGCTAAATTAGTCAATAACCTAGATTTTTCTGACGACGACATGACGATATTACAATCACGCTCCTCTGACCCTAAAGGCTGACAGGATTCCCAATCTCTTAAAAAAATTTCCCAATTGAGCTTTATATTATTTAACCAGTTTCTTCCCAGTAAGGAGAACAAGATAAATGTTTAACCACAACCAGACACAAACTAAGCCAAACATTATTAACTTTTATCACTGCTCGAAAAAATCCACAAACTTGTAAATTGTGACCATTTGCTGCAGCCAATTTCCCGGAAAAGGGTAACAATAACATATTCCCAAATAAACTTTTAAATTTATTGAATGACAATAATGTAATTACGTTACCCGTATCTACTAAAAATTTAACCGACTGATCATTAATGCTAATATTAACATACATTATTCTGAGACTTAATATTGCAAAAGGTATTAACATGCTTATTTGAGTGATTGAGCTGTTGAATTTTTATTAATTATACAGAAGAAAAGGTATTAACATTATGACATTTAACATAAACAACATTTACCGGAAGGTTCTTCCTCCAATAATTTGACTTATATTTACTTACTTCGGCATTCAATCTCTTCTTGAAGTGACAACAATTGCTTGTGTGACCAACATTTCCGCAATTATAACAAGTCCAAGCTTTTGTTGGACACAATTCCGGTTTGTGTTTAATATTACAAAATCCACACCTTCTGAGTGGTTCTCTCTGCATGGAGGATGGGCTTTTTGACGAATTTGATGACACATTAGATTTCTGACTATGTTGACTAAAACTTCTCGAATGGTTATTTGACAATTGTAAGCATTTATACTTATTTTTGATCAACGCCATTTGACTTGACAATTGATTCGAAGACATTTCCGAATGAGAACGCTTGACGGATTCAAATTCTTGTACGATCTTGACAGTTTGATCCCATGAAAGATCATCAGGTTGTGACAGTAATTTTCAAAGTAGCTGTTGGTTCAAAATTCCGGAAATCAGACGAACATGTAATGCTTGATGCAAAAATTCCTCAAAACAACATTCCGAAGACAGCCTTCTTAACACAGAGATGTATTGTGTTAAACTTTTGTTTTCTGATTGTTGTCGTGAGTAAAACTTATATCTCTCGACAATCAAACAGTTTTTGGGAGAATAAAAATTTTTCAAATTTTCTTTGCAGATTTTGAACGACACCCCAGAGATTGATTTTGGAAAAATTGAGTCTTTCAAAACTTTGTAAATTTCCCCTTGTAAAATGACACATAGGAGATTGACTTGTTGACTCTGATCAATATTTGCAAAAGAAAAGTATATTTTCAATCTGTCCATATAAGATATAATATCTTCACAATCCTTATTATATACTGGACAAGGAATGGATGAGTTCCCGGAGACGACTACAGTAGAGCTCGAAATGGCGGACTGTCCGTAATCACTGGTTTGTGCCAGTTTGACATGGACAAAAATATTTGAATGCAGACTATTCCAAACAAAAATGACCAATTTCTTTTATGACAGGATGACAAAAAAAAATCAGATTTTACCTCGTCGCCAGTTGATGTATCTTTACGTGTCATATATTGAGAATAAATGTCGAGACATACAGTTTAACAACATGTAACAAGTTTTTAATTCTCTTCTCAAAGGTGATACAAGACTATTGTCCCGGGAGACTATGACATTATGCGTTCCGACTCAGAAGACAAGACGAGAGAGAGTGAGAGTGACTCAATGCAGTGGCGCCAAGGCACGTTCTGCTCTGCAGGGAGCACCCAACCCTAAGGGCACTTAACGATTGATGCACCCTTGCATCATCTTTATGACCTCCTATAGTGGCCATTCATTTTATAGGACATCACCGACCTAAGTGCAATAATACTTCCCTTTTACTTAAGTTTACTGGACATAACAAAAAGTTGAAAAACACAACAAGGTACCTCTTATTTATTTTTGCAAGGTAGGCTTTGGCATTTAGAATTACGCAAAATGTTATTCTTTTTGTATAAATATAATTTAGATATACAATGCTTTATTCATTTAAAGTGGATTTAGCCCTATATACGTACTTCCACTGGCACAGAGTGCAGCCTTCTTCGATGAGATTTGTTTATCCTTACAGATATTCTCTAAAGAAAGAAAATTCTGTTAGCAAATATCGAAAACTGAGAGGGAATACATGAGATATGAAGACTTTTGTTTTAACTGTTTGCGCCACTTCGGGTTTTGACTAAGAAAAACTAGAAATTCTGGACTTTGAATAAGAAATGTTCGGCATTGTAGAAATTCCGGATTTTGAATAAGAAATGTTCAGCATTTTGAGTTCGGCCTAGGAAATACTAGAACGTCCGACGAGCGTTAGGACGTTCTCGTTTTGACTACGAAATTCTAGTATTTCCTGAATTCGGGTTTGTCCTGTAACATATATATTATTCTTCTTCACTATTTATAGTACAAATATTTTCTGTATTTTGGTTCAATAAAGCATTAAAATATGTACCTAATTATTGTTTTTTTACCTACATATTACATATTTTATTTTAGAATTTATTATTAATTCATTTAATTGGGGCAGCTGTTTAATTGGTCCAAAATGGATTAGTCCCAACGTGTCCCAATAAGTGGAATCAACTGTATTGATAACAGAACACATTTTGGTTAAATCTTAATATCCGAATTTTCCAAGTTTGCAAAAGAATAAGAGTTCAAGTATATCACTACTAGAATCAGATATTCGGAAAACAATAATTTTGTGAAAGCTACAATTAAAATTATCACATGCAGTGATTCTTATAAAGTACTAATGACTTATCAAGACAGGCTGTTATCTAACAGCTTTACACTTGTTCAGTTTCTAATTGGAAGATGTATGTTGATATTGAGAGAGAATTGCCAAAAAATAAGTGAGACTGGTTAACTACAAGATGAAAGTTTATTGTATCTGTCTAGAAAGAGAGCTACATACCAAGAAGGAAAGAATGTAAACAATAATATAAAACATTAGACACTCAAATGACACCACCATCAGAGTGTTAGCACCATCTACTGGTGGTTAGGCACATTAATATTTTATTCTATCACTCCCCCTTGCCTAACTGTATTTTTTCTCCTTTTTGTTGTTATTCAAACGATTTGCTTCAAGTCCTAAATTTAGTCGCTGAATTTTCGTCTTCTTACTGCTTAGCACTTTAGTTAGCATATCTGCCAAATTATCAGCTGCTGTTATATAATTAAAACTCAGTTGTTTATCTTCAGTCTTTTCTCGGAGAAAGAAATGTTGTAAATCAATGTGTTTATTTCTCTCTGATATTATCTTTGTCAAATTTTCTTTTGAATATCCATTTACATTTCACTATTCATCTTTCCTTGGGTTGCAGTATGATAGTCCAAGTATTATTTTGTCTTAAATTTTCTAACTCTTCTTCCATAGTGGTTTTCTAATATGAGTTGGGTGCTGATAGTGCTTCTTCTATTGTAATTGGATATGGTCAGCATCTTGACATTTGACAGCATTGTGTATGTGATAGTTTGTATGCTGTGGAGGCTTCAGTGCCAATCATTCCAAACGTCTCAATATCAGTTCGACACTGTGCAAATAAGTGGGAGGTTGATTGGCATTTGATCTAATGTTTTCATTTTGTAATGAAAATAAATTTTGATTTAATTCTCCCTCACTTTCAGCTTCCTGACTCTTCTTTTGTATTTGATTTGAATGGTCATTCTTTATATAGATGGTCACTTTTTCATCGATTCTTTGTTCGTTTATTTGTACTTGGTCTGTTTGTTTGTTTAATTATGATTTGCACGGAAATGAATCTTCATCAAATATTACATCATGGCTAACGAAAGAATAGTCTCCCTTCCTATCCCATAATTTATAGCCTTTGATTCCTTCTGGATAGCTGACAAATATGCATTCGATTGCCTCTGGATCAAGCTTACTTCGTTTTGTCTGTTACCTATTGTACTCCATGCCTTATATCTGTAGACTCTGAGGTGGTTTAAAGCAGATTTTCTTCCAGACCATAGCATTTCTGGTCATTTTCCATTAATGGCATTTGAAGGACATTTGTTTCTAATATAACTTGCTGTAACAACTGCATCAGCCCAAAGTGTTCTGGTTAGTCCTGACTCAATAAGAAGGCATCTTGTCCAATAACGTTTGGTTCATCCTTTTGGTGACTCCGTTTTGTTGTGGTGTCTCAGGTACCATCAATTGCCTCCGGATTCCATGTTTTAACAAATAATTGTCAAATTCTTTACTTCTATATTCACCACCATTGTCACTTCTCAATATCTTTATTTCTGTTTTGTGAAAATTTTCAGCCATACGTCTGTATCCGTCAAATTTGCTGAGAACTTCATTTTTTGTCTTTATTGGATATACAACTGTATATCGAGTAGTCCTCAATGAAAGTTACAAAGTAGTTTGAACCTCCTTCTGATATCGGCTCAATCTTTCCTACAACATCTGAATGGATTAATTCAAGTGGTTTCTTAGCTCTTGTAGCTCTGTTTATCGGGAAACTTTTCCATCTTGTGTTTCCCATTGCGCAAGTAGAACATTTTTCTCATTCTTCAGTTGATCTTTGATCTTTCTTATCATTTCCTATTAGTTTTCTTACTGCGTCATGAAGCAGATGGCCAAGTCGATGCCAAAGGGATTCGTCAATCCTTTTAATAAGATTTGCTTTAGAATTGCATTATTCAGCAGCATACAGTCTTCCTCTGTGCACTGCTGTTAATAAGACTTCATCATTTTTCTCTATTACTTTTGCTTTACCATCTTTAAAGTTAATCCTCAATCCCTTTTCTTCAATTCTGTCAACTGAAAGGAGATTTCCATCTAAATTTGGCACATATAAAATATTATCTAAGGATGCATTTCGTCCTCTATTTTTTCAGATAGTTTGATGTTTACCTGTCCAATACCTTTGAATCGTATTTCATCTTTATTTGCTACTTTGATGCTCGATGTTATTTTCTTGAATTCGTTAGCTTTTCATGATAGGATGCATATGATCGGTAGCACCATTATCCAAATACCATACCATCGGCTTTCTGGTTATGTTGTTTATAGCACATAATGCTCTTTGAGTTATCTTCTTAGCTGTATGCATTCCACTGTGGTTGTCCTGAACTTCTGGACAGTTTCTCGCAATATGGCCGAATCTGTTGCAGTAAAAATATTTTACTCGTCGCCTTTCGGTATTTGCCTGTTTTTGAAAGCTTGTTTCTTTCTTGTCATTTGTGAACCTTTCGTTATTTAAATGCTCATAAGATTTGAACTTATTCTTGTTTTTCATGAACAGAGCCTTCGAATTATGTTCACTGATAGATTCTTTTTCTTCTTCACGACGATTTATTCTCTTCTCTTCAACTAGAAGTCTAGCCTTTACTTTCTTAGTTGACAGATCATCTTCGTCTTGCTCAAGATTTAGAATTAATGCTTCATAAGTATCTGGGAGACTCATTAACATTATCAATGCTACTTCTCAGTTGGTGAAACTATAACCACAGTTTGTCAGCTTTCGGTGCAGTTCCATTAGGCTCCCAAGATAACTTTTCATGTCTTCATCTTTCTTCATTTTGACATTGAAAAATCACGCATCAATTGGAGTAATCTGTACTTTGAGTGAATCTTCAATAACAATTCCCAGGCTTCTTTAGCAGTCACACATCCTCCTATATCATCCAAATAACTATCCTCAACAACAAGAAATAAAAATGTTAGAGCACGGTTATTTATTTTCTTTTCTTCGTTTGTCAAATCGGTGCCAAAACTAGGGTCGATGGCATCCCAGCATTCCTTTTGCACCAGGGCAACTCTTGTATGTATAGACCAAGCATGATAATTTTCTGAAGATAATTTTGGAATTTTAAATTTGTCCGTTGTCATCTCCATTTTGTTCAGTTCTTGTCTGTCATTTGTGGGCTTGTAACTTTTCAGTTTAACCATCTGTTAGCTTTAACTGCAGTTTCCGTCATGTTTCGTTTTTGACTTTCCTTTCTTGTTGTGATCAAAAAAAAGGTGGACAATCATCTGAATATTTAATGCGTTTTTTTCAATATCAGTAACAACCAGTTCTGTCATCATTAATTTGCTCCTTTGATGATAAGTTGCAAAGAATTTTAAGACAAAATTGGCAAAAAAAACTCTCAAAAAAGATAAAAAAGTAACTTACAGTTCCTTTTATGCAGGTTTGAGCGTTCGGGCCCATAACCTGTTGATATTGAAAGAGAATTGCTAAAAAATAAGTGAGATTGGTTAACTACAAGACGAAAGTTTATTGTGTCTGTCTAGAGAGAGATCTACATACCAAGAAGGAAAAAATGCAAACAATAATATAAAAAGTTAGACACTCAAATGACACTGTTGTCAGAATGTTAGCGCCATCTACCAGCAGTTAGGCACATTAATATTTTATTCTATCAATGTATTTGCACACTTCCAATAAAAATGTTGTCTGATCTAAATCTCAAAACTCCTAATTTGATGACTCTCCCCAAAAAAGTGGGAACAAACATATATAGTCCAACAGAAATTGAATTATGTTGTAAGACTCCAAGTGAAAGAATTTTCAAAATGTTTAACAGGTGACAAAGTTTGAATTATTCATTTATATTGTCTCAAGAAAACTGTAAAGCCTGATATAACATCAGGATCAATCATCAGTGAAATGAACAAAGGAATAGTATGAAGGATTTAATTTTCTAATTCCTATGAAGGAAGATCCATAAAAAAATTATAGTTGGCCAGAAATGCTGACAGATAACACTGAAACAAGGCATGAAAATACATCAGTGAAAAAGAATGATACCAAGAATTAGATTCTACTAAAAATATACAACTGAACACTGAAGAGTTATCACTAAGGGCCAGTTGCATGAGTCTTATTCTGCAGATTAAAACAGACTTTAATCTGCAGATTTAGCTCGCTGCATGCATGATGTCAAATCTCTAGGATAAACTACTGACTAACTTAGCCGGCCGAATTTGGGCAGGTTAAAATTTATTCTACAGATTATCTAGCAAAACAATATGGCGCACCTGCTGTTTTACATCTTCTTGTACTTCAAACTTAATCAGTTTGAAGTACAAGAAGATGTAAAACAGCAGGTGTAAAACAGTTCTTATATATTTCACTGCTTAAAGTTTCATAGTAAATAAATAACTACTTAGCACACTCTGCAGTTTAAAACAACTCTCCTTTAATTAACTATCGTATAATAAATAGCAGTTTTTTCTATATTCATTAATCATGGATTATATTTTCCTTAACACAGTTCAGTTAAAACAATTTTTTTTAAACAATATCAACTTCACTTTCTGAACTTTTTTTGCATTTAAAGTTTGTGCATCTTCTGCTCTCTTTACAAAATTTGCAATCTAATCTGCTACAACTGATACACAGGGATAATCACAACTGACATTGTTCTTAACACATACCCAAAATAAATTTATGAATAAAAAAATTTTTTTTAATTTCACATTCCTTTATTGAAGAATAAAAATTTATTTTTTATTCAAGAACTGAACATTTGGAACATAAAATACTCAATGGTTGACAATTAACTCAATTTCAAATTGAAAATAGCCTGTATATCATCACTTTTACGGCAAACTAGCAAATGCAATCATTGGGAAATAATTTTAGCAAAATATTTCCCAATGATTGCATTTTATGTGTGAATTGTGTGTGCATGGTGTGGATTTACAAAATTTAATGAAAATGTTTTGTGTTGTAGGAGAGTAAACATAATTTTCTAATAGCAGTTTTTTCTATATTCATTAATCATGGATTATATTTTCCTTAACACAGTTCAGTTAAAACAATTTTTTTTAAACAATATCAACTTCACTTTCTGAACTTTTTTTGCATTTAAAGTTTGTGCATCTTCTGCTCTCTTTACAAAATTTGCAATCTAATCTGCTACAACTGATACACAGGGATAATCACAACTGACATTGTTCTTAACACATACCCAAAATAAATTTATGAATAAAAAAATTTTTTTTAATTTCACATTCCTTTATTGAAGAATAAAAATTTATTTTTTATTCAAGAACTGAACATTTGGAACATAAAATACTCAATGGTTGACAATTAACTCAATTTCAAATTGAAAATAGCCTGTATATCATCACTTTTACGGCAAACTAGCAAATGCAATCATTGGGAAATAATTTTAGCAAAATATTTCCCAATGATTGCATTTTATGTGTGAATTGTGTGTGCATGGTGTGGATTTACAAAATTTAATGAAAATGTTTTGTGTTGTAGGAGAGTAAACATAATTTTCTAAATGTGTTAAAGTAAAAACTGTGTTGTAGAAGTACTGTGTTATAAAAAGGTTTCCACAGTTTTCTAATTATGTTAGTGAGAAACTGTGTTCTAGGAAACAGTGTTATATGAGGGTTTCCTGTATATGTGTGTATATATATATATATATATATCTGTGGACTAATATCAACAGGATATTATACAACATATCAACAGGTATATATATATAAGGCTATTTGCTCCTAATACATGCAATTAATGCCATCTGGAGCCAAATTTCTTGACATTTTTATTTATTTATCTTTGTTACATGATATCTTAGAAAAACAAACAGAGGAAAGATTGAGAAAAATCAATCGAATTTGCAAAAACTTTTTTCTGTTATGAAGAAGAATATAGTATTATATCATAAAATACAAAAACTGTTTGTATATGAATAAGGAAAAAATAAATATGAATTATTTCTGATTTTTGAATCAAGAAGTTTTTGAAAAATTTTAAATAAAACAATAATGCAGTTTAGTGAAAAAATAATAATTTTTTCACTAAACTGCATTATTGTTATAAAATTATATACATATTATTCAATTATGTTGAAAAATGTTTAAATTAAAACTTTTCTTAAAGATTAAAAAATATGAAATAATATTGACATTTTGCAAAGCAAAGCAGCTTCTGAAGGGGGTGAATTCAAAAACTGATTAAAGTAAACAAATGAAAGTATCAAATTATTGATCTAATTGTGTCACTTTAGTTTATTAGTCCATTTAACCCAATGACACAATTATGTTGATATAATATGAAAATGTTAATACAAAAGGATCTCTGAGTTACGACTAGGATGTATTCAAAAATTTTTGTCATAATTTGGATTTATTAACTTTGATAACTTTGAACATGATTTCCCATAGGTGCAATGCTATAAAATGATATTAGCTTCTCCATTTACAAAATCTCAGAACACTTAAGAAAATTTTTTTTAAATAATACAGTACAATAATGTTGAATAAATGTTATTTAATATATCATACCTTAACTGCTTAAAAACGAATGTTCTGATGTATTCTGGGATGTAATTCTGTATATTATATGCTGTTTATACTACTGATGGTTATTTATAACTGAAAATGTACTGATAATTAAATTCTGTGGTTTTATATGGTGCTATTTTACTATAGATACAGGTAGTACTTGATTTATAATGTTAAGTTTGTAATTCTGCTATTATACTATTTCCTCCTTAGGACTATGCCTTTATGTTGCAAAGGGAATTGCATTGATATTTCTCAGCTGTTAACAATTTAATTTTGTCATAATGACCAGAAGTTAGGAGCCTGATGAAGTGTTGCCCACAGTTGTCTAGGACCTCAAGGAGGTGTATCCCCTCCACCAAACTATACTATTGTTTAGCTGATCACCAATATGATGAAATTATTATCTTGATTTTCAATACTCAAAAAAAGAGCTAGACTCAAACATGGATTTACAGCTAGACTGAACAGATGACAAATGAGAATAGAAATGGAAATATGAATGGAGAATGGCTGTGTGGAATGTGAATAGACAAGTGAAAGAGAATGAATAAGAGTTTGTGAATGAGATGTGAAAATATAGTTTGGATATACTTTGTATGAATGAATCATGTCAAAACGGGTGTGCATTTGAGTGTGTAAAGAATAACATTGTGGAAATGTGGTCTGACAAGTGAGATAAAAGATAATAATCAATGAGCAAGAAGTGGTGTGGGTTACTGAAGAATGACAGAATACAAAAGTGCATGTTAAAATACAAATATATGAATAACAGAATAATATGGGTAAGTATGAAGCTGGAGCAATAGTGTGTTTTTCTGATAGTTGTGTATGCTCTCAGTGCTGGCACTGATATATGAGGTGCCTTTGTGCAGAAACTGATTTGGCAGAAAATTTCTTCTAATCTAATCAGTACAGAAAATTATTCTAATCAAATTCTTCTTCAATGTAATCTTTGTGCAGAAATTTCTTCTAATCTACCGTAATTAATACAGCAACTAAGATAAAAAAAACTGTTAAACAAGTGCAGGTGTAAAGTGATGGAACACTAGTGTCACTTTTTTAATTTTGGAAATTAAAAATTTGTTTGTATAACATAATGTAAAATCATGTATAAATATCCTGGACGTCATGTATAAATATCTTTTTTAAAGTTAATGTAAAATATTAATTACTTTTAAAAAATTAATAATTTTTTTTTATTGTGAATTTTTTCCAGTCATTTTTTGGCACCCCTTATAGTTTAGCACCCTTGTGTGATGCACATCCTGCACACCCACTTCCACCAGCCCTGTGTGTCCTGAAGATGGCATAAATATGAATGAAAAAGATAAATCCTGGTGTGAACTGAATGATGTGATAAATAAAAGTAGGGGCATTGAACAAGTAATTATGGCGGGACATTTGAATAGCAAAAATAGTGTGGAGAAAGATAGGATGAAAAGATTGATTGGGAAATATGAGGATCTTAGAATGAATAACAATAGAGCATGACCTCTAGAAGTCTGTGCTGAAGGTGAATTATTTGTCTCAAATACTTCTTTTGCATAAGGTCATCTAGAATACACCTGGGAAAGCTGTGAGAGAGAAAAGTATGATTGAATTGATTGTATGAAATGAAAGATTGAGAGGGAAGGTTATGGACATAAATGGAGAGGTGCAGAGATATGTTCAAATTACTATCTGGTGATTTCTAAAAAGAATCTACTGATGGAATGGGGAAATGTAAGGAAGAACAAAAGAAGTATGGAGTGAAAATGGAGGATCTGCAGGTAAAGCAAGAGACATATGAGAAGAAAGTATGTGAAAAGCTGTGCTGAGTGGATGAGAATATATGCAAAATGGTAATGTTGATACACTTTAAGGAGTGTGTAGTGAATGTTGCAAGAGAAATGACTGGTGAAGTGAGAATAAGTAAGAAGAAAGGTAATGCATGGTAGAATGATGAGGTAGTACATGCTGTGACTGATGAGAAGAAAGCATATTTGAGAATGTTACATGGAAATGTGCACATTTCCATGTAACATTAAATATTCCTTTCCATATTTAAAACATTGATATTTGATATTTTATTCAAATCCAATAGTGTTGCAAATCAACGATTTAAACTTTATCTAGGTATGAAAAAATTTTGTATAATTTATTTTTTCTTAAATTTTTAATTTAAATTGTTTTTATTTTTATTTTTTGACCACAAAGGTGGCCCTTTGATTGAATGGGGCCCTGGGCTGCAACTAATAAAGACCATTCCTAAATCCGTCTCTGAATATGAAAGTACTTTTGTTTGAGAGGGATAGAGAATATATAACATGTGAAATTGAACTGAAAAGAAGGAACTTTGAGCTGGTGAATGAATTTGTATATTTGAGAAGTATGCTTGAGAAGAAGGTGGCATTTATTGTGCGATTGTAAGAAGAGCAAATGCTGGATTTGATAGTAGGCTAAAAATAAGAATCTGTCAAAAATGCTTAGATGGTTGTATATTAGTGTATCTAATTCCAATACTGATATGGACGTGAAATCTGAGTATGGAGTAAAAGGTATAGAAAGCATTGAGTGCAGTGAAGACATACTAGAGAAGTGCAGTTGGAGTGACATGGTTGTGTCTTGAATAAATATAAAAGCAATGTGGAATAAAAAATGAGATAGATGCAATATGTAAATCAACTTTGAGATGATTTGATTATGTAAGGTGAATGAGTGAAGAGCAAGTAATAAAGCAAGTATATGCTGGATGTGGGGAGAGTAAGTGTGGGAGAGGAAGGCTGAGGAAAGAGTGAAGAGAACAAGTGGATGAGTATCTGAAGATATATGGATTTTAGAGTCTGTATAAGCGGTGCATATATATAAAGAAAAGAATGACTGTAGAGGAAATTGGTATAGTGTGTAGAGATAGAGATGTAAGATGCCATCTAATTGACAGTGTATAAGTTTTTTTCTTCTTTTTTGAGTACTGGTCACCCTGTTACATGGATGCATATGTTGTTGTTGCATATATTATACTGCATGGCAACTGCATTTCAAATCACATTGCATTATCAATTTTATAAATATTCCCTCAGCATTTTATAATGGATGAACCATTTCCATAATTTTCACTTTCATTTATTTCAATTTTTACTATCGTGTAATGCTTAGTTCAAAGGATTAAAGCACTACATGCAGTCATAATATTAAAAATTTTTTATTAACAATTAAATCTGGACTATAGTGAAGCCCGGACTATTTGAAACTGGACTATGCGAGGTATTGCTGTATTTAGAATTTGGTAATAAAATTGATTGACATCTGGTTTTATTTTTTATAATATTAAGATCAATTCATACTAAATGGAAAAAATGGAAAAAAAGAAATTGAAAAATTTAAGGCATTGAAATTTTAATGAGACAGAATTTATTTTCTCTTCTAATCCAGATTTTGAATTAGAGATTGAAAAATGGCAGTTCTAAGCATATTAGAACACAACTATCATTTTGTATTTTGAATAAAAAGTTACTTGCTCTCATTGTTTATATTTGTAATAGAAACTTATTCTATAGTGGTTAACTATTTTTGTGATTGTCTGCATGTTTTTATAACATTTATACACAGTGGATCCATAAAGTTATTTTGTCATTTTAAATTTTAATATTTTAGGTTCTATATGTGATAGATGATGGTAATCTATAAAATGGATTAGAAATATAATTTTTTCAATTTTAATATATGTAATTTTAAGATTCTTAAATTTTAAACAAACCACTTTCAAAGCTTAGTTCAAAGGATTAAAGCACTACATGCAGTCATAATCTATCAAAACACTTTTTAATATTAATCACAATAGTAAAAACGTTTTCGGTATCTTCACAATGGTAAAAACGCTTTCGGTATCATGGATACCCTCCTCAGTTACATGGAATTCTTTACAAGAACATTAATCGAACGGTTCGATTTATGTTCTATAAAGTATTCCATGTAACTGAGGAGGGTATCCATGATACCGAAAACGTTTTTACTATTGTGATTAATATTAAAAAGTGTTTTGATAGCTTATGACTGCATGTAGTGCTTTAATCCTTTGAACTAAGCTTTGATACGATTAAGCAGTTTTTGAAAAGTTAGTTTATAATTATATCGTGTAATGTTTTGTGCAAACCATGTATCTTCCATACTAAACTCTTTCACAGCCACGCCCTATTAACTTGCCAATATGAGAATGCCATCAGATATATGTTAAGCGGTAATAATAATTTTGGAAATTTTAGATGATGCTGTTAATATGTTAGGCAAGGCAATGGTATGTTATAACAAGAATGAGTAGTAAAATTGATTATACATTATAGAGAAAATATGTTAAGCAAGTGTGCATTAAGCAGGATATATCTGCAGAGTTGTCAAAATCAAAATAATTTTCAAATTTAGTTATTAATAGTGAAATTTGATTTTACAGGATTTTCAAAAAAGTCCTTATGCATCCCTTTAATTTTTAATTGAATTGTTCTAGCCCTGCAGAAGTAAGGTCTACATATAGTAAAGGGACTTTTGATTAAGAAAGATTGCAGCATTTTTAGTGGCAAATTGAAGATTTTAAAAATCTTTTCCCAAAAATTAGGCAAGGTAAGAGAAAATTTTCAATTACTAAGTTGTAGCATTCTTTAATTAGTATGGAAAACATATGGATTGTGCAGAACATTACACAAATAGTAAAAAGTGAGATAAACAAAAAGTGACAATTATAGAAATAGTTCATTTACTAATGAAATATTTCAAAAAGAAAAGATCAGAAGTAAACATGAGAAAACAGTCATCCATTTAATAAGGTAATTTGAATTTATTTAAAATTATCCTCTTTGCATTAAACAATAAATATTGTATAAAAAAAATGCAGACATATGTCACACATCATGCAGAGATATGATTCCTACAAGCTGATTATAGACATTTTGAACAATATTTTTAGTAGATTTCTTGCACATTTCTCACTTTTTCCTTTCCAATAATGGATGAACCATTTCTATAATTATCACTTACATTTATTTCAATTTTTATTGTCTGTGTAATGTTTTGTGCAAACTGTGTGTTTTCCATACTAATTAACCCTTTCATGGCCACACCTTACTCACTTACCAATATGAGAATGAGATTCAGATATATGTTAAGCCTAACAAATGTTTGAATAAATTTACACACATATTTATTTCAATTTTTATGCAATATTATTGATTTTTATTAATAATATTACTCAATATAATATTTTTATTGGATATAAAGTAATTTTTCTTATTTTATTTATTTATGCCAAAGATAATAGAAATACATCTTTGTAAAAAACTTTATCAAAGAAATTTTTATTTAATCTCTTTTAATAGTTTCTATTCCATAATGAATATTTATATATAATGAAAAATAATTTATTTTTATGCATATATTTATTAAAAAGTTCATTTTCATAGACCATATTGATTAAATAATAAATATAAAAAAATTAAACATATCGGAAAAAATTTTTTGTTAAAATTAGAAACTAAATAGTTTTAAGAACAAGATGCAGTAATCAGATTGCAGTAAACTATGAACAATTTTAAAATATTGCGAAAAGAAAAATGTTCAAACTTGAAAGAATTATAGTTTGAAGTGGCAGAGTAAGCAATCTAGACCATATTGACTTTAGTTCGAAGTGGCAGCAAATGGGTTAAAGAATACTCTACAACTTTGAAATTGAAAGTTTTTTCCTATTTTGTTTTATTTTTGAAATAGGATTTTCAATTCACTGCTAAAGTATTGCAATGTTTCTTAATTGAAAGCACGTGGTCCCTTTCTTACATGTAGATCCTGCTTCTGCAGCATCAGAACATTTCAATTGACAAGTTAAAGGGATGTGTTTTCCAGGAACCTTATATATGAGGTAGGATCAAAAAGTTCCATGACTTTATTTTTAAAAATATCAAAAGTTGAAATTTGAGCAGAAATTATGTATAATTTAGGAACTTATACAATTTGGAAATTTTCCTATTAGATAGCAGAAGGGACCAGTTGTTGTTTTGCTGCACATGCCAAAAGAATAACACCAGTTTTTATGTAATGCTGCTGTTGTAATTGTTCTTTGTTCCTTTAGACATTAATGATATAGAGGGCACCATTGGTTTTGACCTCTGGCAACATAAGTGGTCAGCCCATATCCTGGAGTCTATTCTCTACTGTCGACTGATATAGAGTGCAGAGTTTGAATAAAGCAATCATGTGGAATTGCCTTGTGTGTTCGTGTATTTTTTTTAACAACTATACAGTTGTTTCAGTGGTGATGAGATAGAATGAAATTCACCCACATTTTTATTTTTTCCAAGGAGTTTTTTCCTCAAGTATAGTGCCTTTTATTGATTTATTTATTCATCCCTTTGCTGTTGTTGGACATAACTTATGTTAAGCCTAATATGCAACACACGAGTGGAAATGGCTACGTTCGGAATGATTGATGTTTTCAATGCTATCTATAGCTAAATCAATGCTAGATGCACATTCAATTGTTTTCAATATTTCAATTATTTTAGCATTATTTTCAATGCTTCAATTGTTTTAGCATTGTTTTCAATGCTAGATAAACATTCTGTGACTGTTTTACAACATCCCTTGTATTCTCCTGACCTTATGTCTTATGATTTTTATTTGTTTCTGAGATTAAAAAATCTACTTAAAGGACAAAGATTTTGGGATGAAATGGAAATTAAGGCCTCTCTGATGAGTGCAATAAAGACAGTTTCAGAGAATGACTTTTCCAAAGCATTTGCTGAACTTTCTGATTGCTGAAAAAATGCGTGAATAGTCAAAGCCAGTACTCCAAAAAATTTGATTGCAAGATGTATATACATACCATCTTTTAGATTTTTTTTTTTTAAATAAAATCTTGAAACTGTTTGATCCTACCTTGTGTATTTATATATACTATAGGTAATTTATTATAATTTTACTTTATAATTCATTTATTAATCCTTAATTAGGGTGTGTCTAAGTTGTTTCTGAATATCTCTAACTACAATCTCTGCCAGCACCCCCACCATGGGGCTGCCTATAGGGACCCCTTTAAGCTGCTTGTAATAGATACCCCTAAACTCAAAACAAGATTCATGACAGATCAGGTAAGCTATGTTGCGGAGGAGGGCTGGATCCCGGTATTGGTCAGGAACGTTCTGTAAAAGAAATCTATAAAACAGTACACAGGCTGCTTCTAGGTTAATAGATGGATATAAAGATTCAAAGTCTAGAGTAGTCATACAATCTTCTCCAGCGGGATGTACTTGGTGTAAATGTTCTAAGAAATCACATGGCGAATTGATCCTGTTATTGGTAGTCCGCTAATATACCATTGCACCATTTAGCTAGGCTTTTCTCTATCTTGTATGTGGGGGATCTCAGCTTCTTAACAATAGGTCTAGCCCGGGGCGGGCTTTTATG
>AYEL01077614.1:0-48370 GCA_000484575.1 Olivierus martensii
TAAGCATCAATTGGCAGGCTGCCAAAATTGTTAAAAATGTAGTAAATCGTAAGGATTTACCACTCAGAGAAAAACTAGAAATTATAAGGTCCAGTAATTCTAATATTACTTTCTTGGATTTGTCTTCTCTTGTCACTATTAAGTATACGAATTAAGTATGGCATGGAAGTGCGCAGTCAAGGAGAACAGCTAATCCATTACATTTGTTTCTACTGAGACCTTTTTATTATTCCCCTTCCCACCATGGTAAATAATATAATATAATAAGAAGCTCTCTTTAAGTCTGATGTTTATTCTGTTAATTGTATATTTATAAATTGTTTTTAAATGTATTCTATTCTAATTTATTGTATTCGTTTTGTAGTTCTTATATAGAATGTGTTACTCAACTGATGATAGTCTGATGTTTATTGTATATTTATAAGTTGTTTTTAAATGTATTCTATTCTAATTTATTGTATTCGTTCTGTAGTTCTTATGTGGAATGTGTTACTCAACTGATGATAGTATCGTTGTATACTGAAAACGTTATTGAGAATTAAAAAGTTTATTTAGTTTGATAATCCTACTGCTAAATGTGCTGTTTTAATCTTTGTAAGTTTTCCCATTGGAGGTCTATTCCTGGACTAAGGCAAGCAAAGGCAATTATTTTAGGTCCTTCTTTACAAAGAACTAAAGAGTTGCTTACATTGCATAAAAATCAAGCTAGGATTGTTACAGGACTCCTCATAGGGCACTATCAACTTAGAAGACATCTTCACTTAATTGTGATTGCTGATAATCCCAATTGCAGATGATGTCAGAGATGAGATGAAACTCCTCTTCAGATTTTTTGTGAATGTGTGGCCTTTCAGGGCTAAGATATGATCTTCTAGGGTTGCATTTTCCTGTACTGGAAGATCTTTTTACAGTCTCATTGAAGAAGATACTGTCTTTGTGTATAAAACGGGACTTCTTATGGGATTATCCCTTTAGGAGTGCATAATAAATCACTGGTTGGTTTCAGTGTTAGGGTTGTTTAAAGCTTCCATTTCCTACAATCATCAATAATCTTAGTACAGATATTCAATTCCATATGAAATCATTAACACTTTGAACTATTGTTGCATGTTAGAGAATTTTTGGTATTTTTCTTAATGATGTTATCATACATCACAACATGGCAATACCCATAACAATAATATTTAAAATTGCAATAAAATGAATTTTTTTCTACAATATATTGATATTTATGTTGTTTTTAAGTTTTATATAATTTTCTATAATTGTACAGGAATTTTAAACATTGACTATAATAAATAACAAAGCTGTAATATTGAAAAAGCAAATCTTAATACTATAGCAGTTACATTCTAATAATTTTTATTTATATAAAATTATAAAAGTTAAAAAGAGATTATTATGCATAAAGTATATCAATAAAATAATATAAAATTTTTTGTAAGAATAACTTAGAAATGAAACAAAAAATCTAATATTCAAGAAAAATTAATTTTACAAAAAAAAAATCATGACATAAAAATAAATTTTTTGAAATCATTGAATAAAATATCAAAAGCCATGCATAGCTCCAAACAATAAAACCATCTTGATCACAAAATAATGACAATATCTAAACTTATAAAAAATATATACTTTATATATTTGGCAAGTAGCCATGTGCTGGTGAGAGTATGTGCTTCCTCACAGGTCAGCAACAGAAGTCAGTGTTGGGAAACTACAGGCCCAGAAGAAGGGAAAATGACCACAGCACCACTACTGGAAGGCAGAGAAACAGGCAAGCAATTCTGCCATATATATATACAGTGAGACCTCTATGTTGGACACATTTGGTTCCTTCAAAATATGTTCAACTTAGAGAGGTGTCCAACATAGAGAGATTCATAAAATAAAAATTTTTTCTAATCATACTAAACATTAAATTTTCATGTCAATGTGAACCTTTATTCAATTCAAATTGGAAACCTTTATTATTTTAAATGAAACTAAAAAATGTCAAAAACAAGCTACAGTCTATCAGTGGTTTCAACATGAGAACTATTTATTTGAAAAGAAGTATATGTATAATTTCTTTTTTTATATTTAATTTACAGTTTATCCACACATTTTTAATTTTATTTTTTCTTATACCAAATAGAGTTTCAACAATCACTGGTTCATTATTAGAAAATGCTTATCATTCAATTTCTACATATTCCAAACCTGTTCCATGATATTCAACAAAGTCTCTATATGAATTGAGCTGGATATAACTTTTCAACTAAATCACTGGTTGTACAATTTTCATATTCATGATGGACAAGATTGAAGATTTTACAAATTTTGACAAGAGAAAGAGCACTCATTTCTTCTCCTAGGTCAAAGTTATTGACCTCTTGGATTTTACAAATTTTGACAACAGTTAAAATTTTATGATGATAGTTCTCAGGAGAGCACTCAGTTCTTCTCCTATGGTCAAAGTTATTGACCTCTTGCATTCCTTCATGAATCTATAAGGAATCCCAGCTTTTTTAAAACATTTCTGATAGTTAATTATGAAACTTCTTGTTATGCAACATAAATCCTTCTCACTATATCCGGAATAGTAAATTATCAACAATTTGCTTGTTTTGTCTAATGTCAGTTTGTTTAACCTCCTCAGTCCTGAGAAAAATTTTATAATGCATACTACAAATTTTTACTGTTACTCATCTTATTAGAATTTTAAAACTAAAAAATTTCTTTCAGTTTCTGTTTTTTTGTTGTTGCACAACAAAACAAAAGAATTGAAAAATATTAAATAGATTTAAGCACAAAAATTTAAAATGTGTGTTCCCTATAGCAGCGTTTCTCAAACTTTTTTCATTCACGACCCCATTTTTCATTACGAGATTTTTTGCGACCCTATTTTTCGTTGCGAGATTTTTCGCGACCCCAGGTATTAAATATGAAATAAAACATACAAAGACATAAATCATTTATACACTTATTAAGATGAACACAATCAGCCAACTACATTGAAAATACATATGTTGTCATACGTTAAATATTGGACGTTTGTGAAATTACATATAAACTGAAATTCAAGTATTTGAATTTAATTTTTATATAAACTGAAATTCAAGTATTTGAATTAAATTTTTGTGACCCCAGCATTTCTCTTCGCGACCCCAAATGGGGTCGCGACCCATAGTTTGAGAAACGCTGCCCTATAGGGAACTCCAGGACTGAGGAGGTTAATTTTCTTTTACTGCTTTTTAAGATCTCAAAGGAAAGCTTAATCATAGCAACAGAAGAAACAGCACATAATTCTGAAAGAAAAAATATAAAATATAAACTGAGGTCTATAAACACCAAAATTAGCCAATTATAGCCAAAATGTTTTTAATTTTATTGCAATAAAATATTCTGGCTATAATTTGGCTAGTTTTGGTTTGATTTTTCTTAATGCTCAGTGTTTGTTTTTATAGTAATAATTAAACTATGGATTTATAAGTCATCAGCAAACATCTCAAGGCATGACTAATCAATGTTATAAGTTTTTCTTTCACAAATTCCCTTTGGCTAATCTTCTAAGATGTAAATAAAATTTAAGATTTTATTTCAACCAATAACCAAAAAGTGTCCAACCCAAATAAAATTTAAGATTTTATTTCAACCAATAATCAAAAAGTGTCCATATCTTTACTACAAACAGTTGTTCAAGATACAAGATAGAGAGGTGTCCAGAGGTTTGGACGTATAGTAAAATATAGGCTTTTGTTCAGTTCCAGGAAAAATTGTTCAACATAGAGAGGTGTTCAACTTGACAGGTTTTACTGTATATAAAATACATACTATATGGGTCTAATTTAATGATTAGTTTCTATGTGGCCGCCACCAATGTTTTATAGAGCTGAAAAATGATTAGATTACTTTAATCAAAATATATAATTCTGTAACTACTGTTGCTTGTGAAATTGCTAATGTGTAGGATGCTCTTCAAATCAATAATTGTAGATCATCTTTAAATGCTTCTTGAACAGATTTGATAATTTCAGTAGTTTTTTTTTTTTTTTTTTTTTTTTTTTTTTTTTTTTTTTTTTTTTTTTTTTTTTTTTTTTTTTTTTTTTTTATATTCAATTCTTCTTTCATCAAGGACAGATTCAGTCTTCAAAAATTTGTTTACTAATTCATGAGTACTTATTGATAGGGCCTATTTTATGATGCTTCTTCCTCAAACTTTTCTCGTTTCTCTTTTTCATGCCTTTTATTTTGCATGCTACTACAAAAAAAGGATCTGAAAGGAAAATAAAAATAAATTGAATATTTGCAGAGACATGAATTTGTATAACAATGTGCATATCATTAGTATAAAAAGTTTTTTAAATATCTCTAATTCAACATAATAAATAGTCACTTTAGAAACATTCTGTACTTGTTAAATGTTAGTACAGGTTTTTCTCTTTTTTGGGATTGCATATATACGATAAGAAAACTTGCAAATCAGCTGCATATATTGGGGTAACCAGAAGAATGCTGGTGCAGAGGCTTGACGAGCACAAGCAAGACATACTTAAAGGTAGATTGACCACCACTTTAGCCATAAAATTCAATACGACTGACCTACAAATAAACTGGGATAGTGCAAAAATTAAAAAAACCACTCTGAACACCTAGGCAAAGCTTAATTACAGAATCCTTGGATATGATAACTAGGAAGAAGACAACGGATATTCTTAACGGAAAACCAGCCAATGATCTCCCCAGCATGGAAATATGCTATCGAAAAAATAAATCGTCCTAGACCGTCAGCCCATCTTAATGACGCAACTGTTTAGGCTTAGTGCTCCCGACTTTAACCGTAAATTTTTTGAATTATTAATTCTTTTTTATTTTAATTTTGTTTTTATTATATATGTTACAATTTTAAACATGCTCTAATGCTGAATCTTATTATATTTGTTATTTAGATAATAATTTTTTTTTGTTTGCTATAGTAACTAATATTGTTCCGATATTTAAATTTTTATTGTTCCAATTCCTGTAACCTGAAGATGGTGAATAGCCGAAAATGTTTGTTACTATAAATAAATCATTCTTAACTGCTAGAAAGTGCTAGTTTTTTGTCTTAATTTGCTAAAGTAGTCTAAGTAGAAGTAGTTCTCTATTCTAACATGATTGCATATATTTTCTACGCTTTTACATTGTGCTATCTCAAAAAGGAAATATTTCTAAACCTATGTTTATGTGGACCTTTTGATTCATTTTGATGAATAGCTTGTGTGATTTAAATTTGGCCAGATCTTTTATGAACACCCTATATATAAATACATACATATATGTATATACAAGGTTGTTCAATAAGTTCGCGGAGCGCCACCTATTAGACAAAATTAGAACGAAAACTTCGACGCCATTTTCATATTTGTTCTTTCTTAGAAACACGTCAAAAGTTTCATTTCTCTATATATAAATACATACATATATGTATATATATACATAAATTATATTTTTTTATGGAAAATAAAATTGAACACATGAACTGAGTATCAAGTATTCATAATATTTCAGTAGATAAAAATTATAGTCAGTCAGCAAATTATTGAAAAGAAACAGGAAAAAATAACTAACAGTTTTAATTTAAAGTACAGGTAGTCCTCTAATTTAAAGGGATTATGCTTTGATAACCTCATTGTAGATTGAAAAAAATTCAAATTTGAAATTTTGTAAGGGCAATCATAAGATAGAATTATTATAAATTGATCATAAGTAGGGGAGAGCACCTGTATTCTAATATTACTTTTATGTATTAATATTCTCAGATCTTTGAATTGTTATATGTGCAGTAGCAAATACAAGATTTCCCAATTTATACAAATCTAACATATATAAACTAGATTTTACATAAATTTTAACACAAGAAATATCTTAAAATTATAATTTTCAGTGTAGTATTATAATTTTATACTGTAATATCACAATGTTGAGTATGTCATTATTGATAATATTCCTACTCATAATTAATTCTTCATGGCATAAACATTGCATGTTGCAATTAATATTATAATCTGATGTAAATTTTATATATGTACTTATATTACAATAGTCACACACTACATTGCAGATAAGCTTTACATATAGCATATAATGTTTTTAACTTAGCATAATATATAAGTAGGTAAATTCAAGTTACATAAAATTTGATGTATATATAATAATTTTACCAAGAATTACTATATATTATAAAATTATATATTATAATTTTGCTAAATACATAAGACAGGAAGTTTTCATAGTGACAATTATTAATGACTTAAATAAGATATTTAAATATTTCTAATTATCAAAATATTTTAAACTATAATTATATCATAGATTCTAAAATATATAGTTTATATCAATACTTAGAATTTTTTTTACCAAATAAACCTAAATTCTCAAGCCAAATTTAACCCTTGAAACTATAACGGAATAATTTAATGATTGGAAATAATTTGAACTAATGTTAGCGCCATCTCGTAATTATAATTATTATTATTATTTTCACCGAATCAATGAGTGGTGCCATCTATTAATTAATAATTTAACCAGGATTTTTAATTAATTTATCTGAAAAAAAATCTGCCTCGGCCTAGGGACCTTTAGGCTAACGTCCCAACGTCATAACCGCTAGACCACCAAGGCCAACAAGCAGATTGATTCTTCAGACAGTTATATTAATTTAGAAAGACTTTTTGATTACTTACATCGGACTCTTGCCGATAGATCCACTCCTGGCCGGGCTAAATCTAGCCACGGGCCCTCCATGGCACTAGCCAGGCAATACATAGACCGGCTCGGTCAATAAAGCATAAACTTTATAATATAAACTTCAAGGGAATTTTTATACCAAATAAACCTAAATTCTCAAGCCAAATTTAACCCTTGAAACTATAACGGAATAATTTAATGATTGGAAATAATTTGAACTAATATTAGCGCCATCTCGTAATTATAATTAATTACGAGATGACGTTGGGATGTTAGCCGAAAGGTCCCCGGTTCGATCCCGGGCCGAGGCAGATTTTTTTCTTCAGATAAATTAATTAAAAATTCTGGTTCAATTATTAATTAATAGATGGCGCCACTCATTGATTTGGTGAAAATAATAATAATTATAATTACAAGATGGCGCTAACATTAGTTCAAATTATTTCCAATCATTAAATTATTCCGTTATAGTTTCAAGGGTTAAATTTGGCTTGAGAATTTAGGTTTATTTGGTATAAAAATTCCCTTGAAGTTTATATTATAAAGCTTATGAATTTTTTTTATATTGGAATATAGGAAGTAGCTTGACTTCTGACAATCTGTATTTAAGACTGTAATTATTTATGATAAAAACCATACTTATGATGATTGGCATCAATGATTTTACAATAATGGTAGCCAATTGACCAAATGGCTGAGTTGTCATCAGGATGGAAGTGTGTTATATTTCCACCATGCAGTATTTGTATTTAATTTAAATGCATGGAAAAACAGAATTTGGATTTCATGCTTCTGAAAAATTTTTGGTGGATCTGGCTCAAGCATTGATTCACCTATTGCAAAGTCCTGCTGGCTCCACTGTAGATATGGGTAGCTTGTAGTTATGTTTGGAATGGATATCATTATGTAGTAGTCAACCAACGGTTGGGAAATGGCATTAAAAAAATAATTGCTTATAAAGCAATTATTGATCAGGTGAGTTTGAATTAAAACACTAAGGGCCGCTCATTTAAACATGTACTAGACCTCGGCCACAGTCTGAACCACAGTTTTATAAAATTTGCATTGCAGTTGAAGTCTAGAAAATCTGTTTCTAAAGTATATTTCTAGATCAGCCACTAGCCAAGTTTAGAATCTATGCCACGTCTTCTTGCGCATGCATTAAATTTTCATAGTTTGCAGAATCCTCCATATTTGTTTGGGTTATTATCAGGTTATTATTCAGTGAAATATAATTTAAAGCATATATTAAACGTTTTAAGTATAACTTAAAACATTCTTCATTTTTTCACTTCGAACTTCCTCCATTTTACTGACATCATTGATGGACCCAAGATTATACTATAAATTTTCAGCTCCTTAAGCAGGATAAAATTGCTACAAACAACTCGTTTATAACAGTAGATTTATTAAAAATATAGTACTTTCGGTTCACCCGAGCCCTCTTCAGTACTTCAGCTAATTCAACATAAAACTAATAAGAACAATCACTATTTACATAGCCATTATAATCTCTTTATAGAAACTTTATAGTAGATAAATGTGAGCAGTGTAATAAGATGACAGAGCCCAAGATACTGATTGGCTGAAAATTTTCAAACAATGGGAGCGCGTAGTAACAGCCAAGGTTTAGCCACCATTCTGTTATACTCGGCATAATCAACGTCTTTGCAAGGCTTTTACATCTGTAATTTATCTGAATGCCATCTAGACCTGGTTTTGCTGTAAACTGTGGATGACAGAAACTCCTTTTAAACAGTTGGTCCATAGGATCTAGGCCATTCTTGATATGTGAAATCCAGAATTCAACCCAAATCCTTCAAGATGGTAAATGACTGCTTTATCTTGCAGCTGATGCTAGAAACTTGGATACAGGAAAATAACTTAAGCATTTCATTATTTAGTTTTTTTTATCTTGTTCTTTATCTTGAACTTTGTGCATTTCTTGCTTATCAGAACTTTATAATCTCTCTTATTTTAAAGAATAAATACCATTTATTCAATATTACTGTATACTGCTATTTTATAAAGTTCTGATAAGCAAGAAATGCACAATCTCTCTTATTTTAAAGAATAAATACCATTTATTCAATATTACTGTATACTGCTATTTTTTAAAAGCATATTGAATATTCTGAGTTGTAGTTGGGGGGAAGTAACCTCTATTTATAACATTATGTCTATGGGAAACTGTGTTCTGAGTTATGACAGATTTGAATTACAACTGACATTTTTGAATGCAACCCCCATCATAAGTTGAGGATTTCCTATATCTGGAATTAAATTTATTAATATTTAAATTATATTTTCCATTACTAAATTATATATGTCACTGGCTGTATGAAACTAAGTTACAGTGGATGATTGGTTAACAGACATAATCTGTTCAAAGACAGTGTTCGTTACCCAAATTGTTCATTAATCGATCATCGATTTTTATGGGAATTTGATTAATTTGTTCTGGAGATCCAAAAAAATAAATAAAAAATTATATAATTTCTTACTATGTTTATTTATATGTAATTAAAATACATATACACAGTCTTGCATTTTCATCTATCATGTTTAATTTCCATTTATAAGATGTTAAAGAATCTGTCCAATGTTGATTGCTTTTCTCTCTTCTGCAGGATTTTTCGGAAATGATTAATAGCATTGTAATTGTAGAGATCCCCAAGTCTATTGACCTCAACCCTGGTATGGGTGCCATTCTAAGACCAAAAAATTGTAAAATTTCTCTCCAATCTGGTATGGGTGCCATTCTAAGACCAAAAAATTGTAAAATCTCTCTCTAACTTTAATAAATCTTTGAATTGTTTTATCTCTGAGTTCATTTTAATCGAGAAAAACTATTATTCTGCCATCCACAAGTCTGCGAATGTGCAAGGCCTAAGCCTGTCATTCCGTTAGGTTAGTTAAGCTGCCATATCCTGATGGAATATTTTTATCTGGCCGTGACCACTTTATAGAGCTCATTACAGGCTGGCCAACACCCATGATAGGGCCAACTGGATTGTTGAAGGATGGGGTTCAATGGGCCAAGTCTGGACTCCTCCTGAAAAATTGGAGGTGTGGGACCTGGATCTTCCAGGATGGTAAGCCACAGCTTTATCATGCACCATCTGGCTGACCTATCATTCCGTCAGTCTGAGAGTCCCACAATTTATGCTGTGAGGTGTTTGTTGTCTGAACATAAAAATCTGTTGGGAAAGTGTTCCTTATCCGATTTATTCATAATCCAAACTGTTCGTTAACCGATCATCCACTGTATAAAATGCCTAGGTATTTTCTAGAATGTCTGTTAGACATATAAAATACCTAACATTCTATATTTTTAATATTGAATTTCCTGTTATTTTTTCTTGCTTCTTTTCAATAATTTACTGATTATAATTTTTACCTATTGAAATATTATGAATATTAGATAATCATTTCATGTGTTTAATTTTATTTTCCATAAAAATATATAATTTATGCATATCTATTCACATATATACAATTATGTATGTTCAGAAAGTAATTTTGTTTTTTCCCATGAAAATGAATGACAATTTTTATAGTCATATATAATAAAGAAATAAAGGCATGAAGTCCATGGTTCTATACAAGTACAAACTCCCATGACCAGAAGTGCCACTGATACTATTTTCTCTCATTTCGAATCTTCAGTCACGTCTTTTAGAAAACTAAATCCCAATCTCACTATAAATTTTGCTTTAAATTATCATAGTTTACTTCCTATTTATGTTTGCATACTCTTTTTATTATTTGACTTCAATTTCTGTCTTTTTTGATTGAAAAATGTTGGTTGTTCTCCAGTCTAAGAGTTCAGTTTGCATTCAGCATGTCGAGGCTACATGAATGTTGCATTTAAATAATAATTAATTTATTTCAGAATTTAAATAATAATTTATTCATTTCAGAAATTATAATTTTTTATTTTAAGATAAAAATTAGAATTATCATCTAAATAACTGAATCGGTAAATCGATAGTTTGTTAGTTGCCAATTTCATGTAAAGAAAATTTCAAAGTTTGGTCTGGAGAAAATAAAACAAGCAAAAGTATTATATACTAGGTTATGCTAAATAAATGAAAAATCTGAAATTTGACAGATAAGAAACAAATTTCTGTTTTTGGTGTATTTGGGCACACAGTGACCAGGGACTAACTAGTATATAAATATTTTATTTAATTATAGAATCTAATATAATATTACACTGCTCCATTATTTTATTTAATTATACGAGGGCGATTCAATAAGTAAGTTACAAATCGTGATTGAAAAGAAATGAATGGAGATAATGACATACAAACAACATTTATTTTTCAACATAATCTCCATACAAATTTAAAGGACTTGTCCCACCGTTTCACAAGTCCCTGGAAACCTGTGGTGTAAAATTCTTTTGGTTGCTTGGAACCATGACTGCGCACTGCTCTTTCAACCACTTCATCGTCAGGAAAGCGTTCTCCCGAGAAAGATGATGTTTCAAAGGGCCAAACAAGTGGAAATCGCCGGAGTGAGGTTCAGGCTGTAAGGTGGATGTTGGAGGACCTCCCACTTGACGTTTCTGGTGTAGCGATCTTCGTGGATGTTGGAGGACCTCCTACTTGACGTTTCTGGCATGGCGATCTCCACCGGCTGACCTGCTCTGTTTGTTTTCGATACTTGTCCGCCCTTCCGAGAACTTCTGCACCCAATTATGGATCGCCTGACGTGACAGGCAATGTTCACCATACACGGGCAGCATTTCCTTGTGATATCCTTTGCTTCCATATGTTTTGCCCACAAATAACGCACAACGGCACGCTGTTCTATCGTGGTACATGTACTCAGGGGTGCCGCTATCTTGTAAAGTCATGCGCAGAACGATCGTTGTGCATACAATAAAACTAGATAGTGCTGCTATCTAGCGGTGACAGTTTCCCGCACTTAATTAAAAACGAAGCTCGCAACTTCGATTTGTAACTTACTTATTGAATTACCCTCGTATATTCATAATGCAACTTCGATTTGTAACTTACTTATTGAATTACCCTAGTATATGACCATTTTGGTCCAATACATTTTACCATCTTTCTGATACTAGCATGATTTCTGTACTTGTAGAATTTCTGATCTTTGCTTGCAGAAAACTGAACCAAGTGATTTTTGTATCCTCATTTGAATTAAATGTTTTGCCATCTAAAGAGTTCTGTAAAGACTGGAACAAGTAATAATCAGAGGGTGCTAGATCTGGCGAATATGGTGGATGCGGTAACATCCCATCCAAGCTGTAACAGCTTCTGGCGAGTCATCAAACTTGTAAAAGTCTGGCATTATCATGGTGAAACATTATGCCTTTTCTGTTAATCAATTCTGGCCTCTTCTCTTTGATAGGATCATTCCATTTGTTCAATTGGTGGCAGTACACTTCTGAATTAATTGTGGAATTGTCTGGTAGAAGCTCAAAAAATACAAATCAATTCCTTGAAATCCCACCAAACAAAGATCATCACTTTTTTTGATGAATATCAGCTTTTGAAGTGCTTTGAGCTGGCTCATCTCTTCTGCTCAATGATCATTTGCATTCAATATTGTTGTAAACAATCCATTTTTCATTGCCAGTTATGATTCACTTCAGAAAGGAATCATTTTCTTCATGTTTGAGCAGCAAATCACCGATGTTAATGAAATGAAGAAAATCTCTTTCTTTAAGAACATGTGGAACCCAAATATTGAGCTTTGAAACAAAACCAAGTCATTTCAAATGGTTGTGAATGGTCAGATTCGAAAAATTCAATCTTGTAGCAATTTCTTGTGTTGTTATTCAGCGATTTACTTCAACCAATATCTTTATTTTGCCATTATCAACTTCAGCTAACTTTCCAGCACGTGGTGCAGCTTTAATATCGAAATTGTCAAAATGAAATCTTGCAAACCAGTTTAGGCACTGGCATTCTGGAAAAACATCATCTCCATACACTTCACATAACTTTTTTTTTATTTGAACAACATTCTTACCTTTTTTTGATAATAAAACAGCAAAACATGCCAAAAATTCCATTTTATGACACCCAAAAAATAATTGCACAGAATCAAAACAAATTTTTTTATAAATAAACCTTGAAATGTGTGCTGTAAAAATATATAATGATAATAGGGTTTAGAATGAAGTTGGCTGGTTAAAAATACAACTAACGACAGTAATGGGAAAAAATGAAATTACTTTCTGAATAACCCAATATATAGGGTATTCATAAAAGATCTTGCCAAATTTAATTCACAGATGCTAGAATGTCTATTAAACATAGAGAATACCTATACATTCTATAGAATATGTAGCATTTTTTTTTTAGCAAAGTGTATTATAATAGACAACAGGGGAGATACTTTATTAACAAGCTGAAACCTGTGAAACCCAAAACTGATTAAAAAATATATTAGAAAAAGAGATGAGAAAATTTTATTAATGAACTGATATCTGAAATCTAAACTAAATAAAAAAATATTCTGATAAGCATTGCATCACTTTAGTCTTCTGTTTATTACAGCAGTCTGAACTTGAATGACATTTTCATAATACATTTATTTTGGCACAAAAACATTTCTTAGTTAAACACTTTGTCTAAAGACAGAAATACAAATGCATCATTCTTCGAATCACAAATCCTGAATATGATACTTTATGGAATAATATAATTGCTTTGATTATGAATAGTGTAGTATAAATATAAAGCATAATTTAGATCAGTATGTTAATGTTCTTTTCAAATCATATTAATTTTACATGAAAAAGGGAGATAAATTACATAAAAATGACTTGTTTGCTTGCTTGGATTCAATGATTGCTGCATATGTAGTTTACCCTTGTATATGCACTTATCAAATCTTTACCCAATTCCCATGTATTGTAGTGTTATGGATAACTTCAATGAGATTTGTTGATAAGTGCATATATAAGGGCAAACTACATGCGTAGCATTCATAAAGGTTTCTTGCACACAGAAAAATTGTGATCTGGTATAAAGCTGTTTTAACAATTCTTGTGTCGTGCCCAACTGATAGACATCATCTTAGATAGCCATAATAATGGCCAAAACATTGTGTCTTCCTTAATTTCTTTTAAAAAGTATCAAAAATGATTATTTTATATTAAATATGTACTTTTGTATTTTTACATTGCAGAATGTACCAAATATGGTAGTTTAGTATCAGATGTGGTAATGCTGGAGCAAGCAAAGGGAATAAATGCTTTACAATAAAAACTAACAATTGGCTAATAATGGTACGGTATCTTATTTGCCATAGTTTCACAGATTTTTAATTTAATTTTATTTTAACAAAGAATTAATAGGCTGTACATAAAGCTTAGCCTAAGAAATAGAAAAGAAGAGAGAAGATATTTTATTTTATTTTTTACAAAGAATTAATAGGCTGTACATAAAGCTTAGCCTAAGAAATAGAAAAGAAGAGAGAAGATACAGGAAAGTACGAGAAAAGCTGAAAGTTTCCTATCATGAACTGTGATAGGTCACTAGGAGAAATGAGAAGAAGCAACTACACCATTTATTAAGATAACAACAGCATTACATTTCACAGTTTTACAGATTGCCTAAAACAAACTTGGTAATCTATAGAATATCTAGGGAACATGTGCAAATGATTTTATTTTATATATTATCATGAAGTTTTAGGCATTTTATACAATCACTTAGTTTCCCACTTTACTGGTAACATATAAAAAACATTTGCTTAAAATTAAATATTTATTAAATAAATTTTCAGAAAATTTTTATACAAATTTCTTAATATCTGAAATAATTTTTTTAGTGCTGATTGTCATCTTTTAGAAGAAAGTGTTCATCATATATTGAAGAATTTGCTTGCCAATAATCTTCAAACAGGAAACTTTAATTCTTTAGTTAGAGTATTTCTTCTTCATGCAGCAGAATTGAAAGTGTCCACACAGTGTGAAAAGTATGTAAGAATTTATCATTTTAATTACTTACAATAATAGACTTTTATTATTTAATATGAAAATTTTTATATTTAATATAAAAAATTAAATTTTAAAAGTATATTAAAAAAATTAAGATAAATATTATCATTATATTGACAATATAGGAATTTGTACTTCTGTGTAACTTCTGTGTTCAATTATATGAAATTTGATTTTTAGTTTAATACAAATATCTAGTCTATGCAATAATATAATAATTGCATTAAATAATTTAAAACAAAAAATATATAATACAAGAAGTTAATAAAAATAGTTAAAATTATTGAATTTTTTGCTAATATAAAATGAAATTTATGTTTCAATTATCTTAAATTTAAGAGACTTAATTACTGAAACAAGAAATTTATATTTCACCTCATCATTAACAAGTAGATTTGCAATAAAAGTACAAAAATAAAACTGTACATATGGAATGAAATCTTCATTCTAACAAGATTTTAATTTGTTTTAATTACTTTCAAAATATTTGCTTTTAAAAGAGTGATAAAGTCATTCAACAATTTACAAATCCAATAAAATGATAACATAAACTCCATCATCCTTCATTCTGATTTTCCTGTCTGCTACAATTAAACTGTATTTATTGAAAAATTTTTTAGCATCTATTCTGGAGATGCACAGATTTGTTAAGACCAAGGGCCACATAGATTCATTGTGACTAATAAGAGGGACAACAAAGAAACCACAAAAGTTATTATCATATGTTTATTACTTACATATTAAAAAGAAATGTAATCAAAAGTAAACAAAGAATATTTAATTGGATGCATTGGCATTGCATTGATTTAACAATTTTTTTTAATGTTAGGTTCGACATTTGTAACAGCCAAATGCAAAATTGATTCTAAATTTTCATTATTTAAATGGAAGTGCTCCATTGTGTTCATGTACAGTTTTTTAAATTACCTATTTCACAAACATAAATACAGTAAAAATAAAAAATGTTTATTATTACAAATATGACTGTTATTTTTTCCTTATTGTTTAAAAATATTATTATTGAACTATTGTAAAAATAATTTCACATCAGAAAAATTTTATTTGAAAATGTATTGTACAAAACTATGAATAATATGAAGAATGATCAAAACTTAAGGTTACAAGGCCGATATTCCAAGCAATATCAAGATTTTCAACGAGCACGTCGAGGGAGAGCTTTTTTTGCTGGCCAATTTCAAGCCAGCGTTTCAATTAGGTAAATGGGCAGACAGAAACCTGTGCTCCTGAGTGGTGGAGGTGGACCCGAGAACAGGACGAGCTATCAGCGAGAGTAACGACTTTTTGAGCATCGGCTGGTCGTCCCACAAGATCGGGGACTTCTACAGTTTTCAACGTTGCAGTAAGTGTTAAGCCTATGGGCATTTGGCCAAGCAGTGTAAGTCCAATGTGGTCTGCCTGAACTGTGCTGAAACTGGCCATGACTCAAGCCAGTGCACAGCCTGAGAGAAGAGTTCAAGTGTACCAACTGCCTGAAGTACAACGAGGGATGTCATCAGCAATCATCCCGAGTTGATCCTAGTCACGGTGCCCATGATCAGAGTTGCCCCTTTTTTAGGTACCAGTGTCAGCTAGCTGATAGTTACACACAGCACTAATGCGGAACATAAATATACTACAAATTAATTTAGACAGGTCATCTTCTGCAACCAATCATTTAGTGAAATATATACATGAACACAATATACACATAGTTTTGATACAGGAACCATATGCGAAACAGCATACACTGGGGTTTCCGAATCGTTTTCAAGTATACACTTTGGGCATTGCCACAGCGGTAGTTGTCACATGTAATGATATAGTGGCATCACTTATTCCGGATATGACTAACGAGATTACCACTTCCATTTTAACTGAACATAATAAACACAAATTAATACTGAATTCTACATACTTCACTCCAACTGGGGACATTGTGACACAATGTGACATCCTTCACAACGTTGTTACGAAAACGACTTACCTAATGATTATCGGGCTAGACTCTAATGCTAGGTCAACCATGTGGGGGGATAGATTACAAAGTAGACGTGGTGAGATATTTTTTAGACTTTTTAGCAACAAACAACTTCGTCTTTCATAATAATAATAATAATAATAATAATAATAATAATAATAATAATAATAATACTGAACCCGCTTTTAGGGGCATCAAGGTCAAAGCTTTATAGACTTAACAGTAGCTAATAGAATTACCGCAAAATACATCAACCAGTGGGAACTCAGCCCGGATGACTCCTTATCACAACATGCATACATACGTTTCTAAATTCAATTTGAAATTGGTAACTCACCTTTTGGCTTTGAGGAATACAACAGTAATAGATACAACATTTCTAGAGCTAATTGGGACTCTTTTCAATTAGACTAGGTGGAAGGATTACCAAAATACAGGATCAACTGCAGTTTGCCTATAATGTTCATAGCATTGTAAACAATTACACTTCACTCATTAAGTACTGCTATCAAAGAAACATTCCATTTGCAATAAGAAAAAACAGTGTACCATGGTGGACTCCACAGCTCACAAGACAGAGGCACTTAGTAAACAATTTACGCAGAAAGTTCCAGTTAAGCCGTAACCAACACACTCGCGACACATTACATAGGGAATATATGTTGGCCAAAAGGCAATACCAAAAAGAAATGCGTAATAGTAAGTCAAGGTCATGAAAAGAGTTTTGTGACATGGAGGGAAATTGCAATCTGTGGGGTAAAGTATACTCCTTTCTAAAATTATCTAACTCAAAGCCAACGCCAGAGACACTTTTAACGGATCCACAGGGTAATGTTTGCTTTAGCTCTGATAGAGCGGTTCAGGTCATAATGGATTATTTTTTCCCATTAGATGATCCTACACAAGATAACAGAACACACAACTTAATTAGGTCCTGTGGAAAACAACCTTACATTGCTGATGATGACCTATCGTTCTCTCACGAAGAGATCCAAACTATTGTATACTGCTTAGCGAACAAAAAGGCACTGTGACACGATCTAATAACTGCTGAAATTGTCAAATACATATTTTCACTATATCCGGATATCATAATTTCCATTTACAATTCATGCTTACAACAGGGTAAGTTTCCCAATATCTGGAAAAAGGCAATATGCAGGCTGATTTCTAAGCTGGGGAAACAGGTTTTGGACAAACCTAACTGTTATTGACCAATTAGTTTATTGCCGGTTTTTGGCAAGGTGTTAGAGAAAGTGCTAATTAATATGATTAATCACTTTTTACACAAACATCGTAGGTTGCATAATGAACAATATGGGTTTACACCACAAACTAGTACAGTTGATGTGGTACTCTATGTCAAAAACCATGTGAGTAATGCTCTTTCTAAAAAGAGTAATTGTTTATTAATTTCCTTAGATATTAGTTCCGCCTTTGATAGAGCTTGGATTCCTAAAATTTTGTATAATTTGCGGAAATACAAATGCCCAGGTAACTTGTATCGACTGACTGTTGATTATTTCTCGGGGAGGCAGGTAACACTGACACATAACAATACCACACATACACGCAACATTTCCTTGGGATGTCTGCAGGGATCGGCGTGCGGTCCTAGTTTTTGGAACATTTTAATGAATAGTATCTTTGACATAAAATTACCAATGCGGTGCGATGTTGTCTGTTTTGCTGATGACTGCATGGTGATCATTGTGGATAATGATATACAGTCTATGGAGAATAAAGGGAATTTAATACTCTCTTTATTAAGTAATTGGGGTGAGGAGAATAAATTAAAATTTAATCCGGATAAGACTAACGTCATGTTAATTTCACACAAGATTAAGATTACTTTTCCCATGTTTAGACTCTACAGTACTGACCTTACCTATGTTGACAGTTTTAAATATCTCTGTTGTATTATCAATAAATGCTTGTCTTGGGAGCCACATGTTTGACATATAACCAGCAAAACAGAGGCATTACTTAACAAACTTACAATGGTCGCAACATTACTTTGGGGACTAAATTCTAACATAATTGAGACAATATATGAGGGAGTGATTGTACCTCAGCTGGCTTATGCGAGTCCTGTCTGGGGGGATTCTCTTGATAAATTAAAAATTAGAGAACTTCTACTGAAATTTCAGTGCCGTATTTGTATTAAAATAATTAAGGGTTATCGAACCATTTCTAGAAATTCTGCGATTTTTCTTTCTGGGAGGACATCTTTAGTTCTATTGTTAAAGGAGAAAATAGAGTTATATTTCATAGTTAAGCTGGGTAGGATTACATATCATGGGAAAACTTATCCTGTTGACACTCTGGCTGATTTCCGGTCACTCCCTCATCCAACTTGACAATATCACAATTATATAATCTCTTACATTAATACTAACAGCTTTCATGTTTATACTGACGGTTCCAAATCTAACGACGGGGTAGGCTCGGCCTTTTGTGTTCTTAGAGGTATGGAGGTATTGCAATGTTCGGACTTTAAACTTAACGATAACTGTACAATTGTACAGGCGGAAGTTTTCGCTGTTATTCAGGCTTTAAAATGCATTGAGAAAGACAAACTTCAGGATGTGCTCATTTGCACAGACTTAAGGGTTGTGTTGGATTTTATCCAACACCCAAAAATCAGAACAAAATTAGATTACACTCTTTATACTAGTTTTCAGAATTGTGCGACCTAATATGGGACGTGAGTTGACTGGGTAAAAGGGCATGCCTCCTGCCTCGGGAACGAACTTGCCGATACTCTGGCACGCGCAGCATACTTGAACAAACTTGCATCTTACAACACATTACCGATCACATTTGTTAAAAGCTTTCTTTGTCAAAAATCGAGAGATAGCTGGGCTGTCCATTGGGAATCCGATGAGAAGGACAGATTACACACAAATTTTTTCCAAGTGTTTCCGATCATTTAAATGTAAATCTCGGGGTATTTCACCGTGGGTTAACTGCACTTCTAACGCAATATGGGAAACTAAATTTTTATTTGAATAGGTTTAAAATAATACAAAATTCACACTGTAATTGTGGGACTGGAGAAGACGACACTGTTGAACATATTATATATGATTGTAAACTCTTTGATTCATGGCGAAGAAAGCTAATCACATATTTTCACAAACAACTCATTGCTTGGCCTATACAACTGAATATGCTATTTAAAAACCAGGATATAACTAACCTTACAAAAACATGCTTCATTGAATGCTCTGACAAATATGGCCCATCAAACAGCATTCTTTAAATGCATCTCTTTTATATAAACATCATCACGTTTCCTCAGTCTGATTGCTGAAACAACTTCTAACATTTTCGTTACTTTATTTCCTGCATATTCCTACTTTGGGTAATCTGGTATTACCCAAGGCTTGATATCCGCTTTCTTTCCAATCGTTCTCCATTTGCTATATTTATAGCTGTTAGGACGGACGATCGATGGTGTTTTTCATTTCCTTTTTCGATAGGTTACTTTCAGCAATCAGACTTCATAGTTGCCCTTACTGTATAAACTATCTCTGAGCTCGCTCAATTTATCCATAATTTACATCACTCTCTTACTCTCTTTCTTTTTACTTTTTAGTATTAATATAGATGGTAATATCATAAACATAGTTACGTATAAGTTATGTATGAATGATGGTATGAGTGAATGTGATTTCTAGGGATTATGCCTCCTCCAGTGTGACAGCACCATTGCCCAAGGCAGCAGTTCTGGTGCATCGGTGGTATATCTACTGTAATTACCACTTTCTTTCCTGTGCAGCGAGATATACCAGAAACATTGGGTTTGGTTTTGTTGGGGACTTATTACTTCTTTCTTTCTGCATGAATGTTGGGTAGTTATAAGAATAATTTTAAGTAATAATATACTAACACACTAATATTTTTTTTAAAAATAATAATAATAAATTCAAAATAAATATAAAAAATTAAAAAAAATCTTTTCTTTTATTAAAATACACTAACATATTAACAAATATTAACATGGCTTTCATTACTTATTAATATAGTTGTAGTTACTAACATAGTTGTAAGGAGCTTTTACTAATCTAAATAAGGTTCTGTTAGATATTTTATTATTACTTTGGCATTTTATGTAATATTTTTTGCCATTTTGCACCCTTAGTACTCTTTTTGAGTGGAAAGGGACATAAAATTTTTCTCCACCAAAGCTATGATAAAAAAAAAAAAAAAGCCGATATTCCTGGAGTTTCATGTGTTATAGAGAAATTAGTAGTGTGTGGTAATTCTAATACATGCATTCGGCAACTGTGCAGAGTTTCAGCCACCTGCCACTTACAGCGCTAGTTGTAGGTTAACACAAATGGCAACTCGTTTGGAAAATTGGTCTCATGAATGCCATTTACAGCGCTAGTTGTAGGTTAACACAAATGGCAACTCGTTTGGAAAATTGGTCTCATGAAGAAATCCTTACAGTTATTCGATTTCTGTGGGTGAAACATGTAACCATGCTGAAATTCACCAGCATCTGGTAGAGGTTTACGGAGAGACTAATGTTTTGTCAACATGTCACAGAATGGTGTCGAAAGTTTGCGGACGGTAGAGAAAAGGTCACTGACAAGGATCGCAGTGGCCGACCCAGCATGGCATCAACAGATTTGAACACAGCTCACATGGAGGAGCTGATTTAGGACAACAGGAGGATCACATTACGGCATATGACAGTAGAATTAGGAATGTCCTTCAGAAGCATTCGTCACATTGTTCACGATGTTCTGCAGTACCGGAAAGTTTGTTCCCGATGTGTTCCACGAAATCTATCCAACCAACACAAGGAGAAGCACATGGGTCAAGTCTGCAACTTTAACAACAGTACTCCATGGAAGGGAACAGTTTTCTTCACCACATTGTCATGGGTGACGAAACATGGATCCACCACTACACCCCCAGCAGTATGCGGTTGTCAGTGGAGTGGAAACACACCTCCTCTCCAAAGACAAAGAAGTTTTAAAGTGATGCCATCTGCGGGAAGGTGATGGCCACAGTGTTCTGGGGACAGTGCAGGTGTCATACTCCTGGAGTTTTTGGAAAGAGAGCACACAGTGATCGCTGACCAATACTGTGAGACCTTGACACAACTGCGTGAAACAATCAGGAGGAAATGGCCAGGACTTCTCACCAAGGGTGTCATCTTCCTTCACGACAATGCACGACCTCATACAGCCCAGAAGACCACCACACTGTTGAAGCAGTTTCGCTGGGACATCATCATGAATCCTCCCTACAGCCCAAACCTCGCTCCAAGCGACTTTCACCTCTTTTCTCACTTGAAGGAATATCTAGGAGACCGATGATTTGCTTCAGGCAAGGAGGTGAAACACTTCGTGACAACATGGCAAGGACAAGAGCCTAAATCGATATGGGAGGGAATATTCAAACTCATCCCACGAAGCGACAAGTGCCTAAATCGATATGGAGATTATGTTGAAAAATAACCTAATGTATGTACTATCAGTTCACTATATTAGTTATATGAAATAAAATGTACATGTTTCACTGCAGGCTTTGTAACCTTACTTTTTATCACCCCTTGTATTTCGATGATTATATGACGTTAAAATAACAAATGGTGAGGTGGGCTGCCAAAAAATCAATGGAGGGCCACATGCGGCCGAAAGGCCGCGGTCTGTGCATCCCTAATCCATGCTATTAGTTGGGACCCAGATGCATTTTAAGACAACTTCAGTGAAGTTTGGAAATTTTATCTTGCCAACAAAATCTATAAAGAACCTATTCTACTTCTTTATTGTGTTGAATATTTCTAACTTATACTGACCATGAAAATATTTATATCCTTTCATAAAATTATCTAAGCTGAAATGTCAGAAAAAATGGAATCTTACTTTTATTTACTGGTAAAGACTTAGCAACAGTACTCTACCTGACCAGCAACTCCTGGATTAAGAAGTGCAGAGTGCATTTATCTCCTAAAAAATTTTTCTCATTTTCTATCATCTACTTTTATTTACTGGTAAAGACTTACAACAGTACTCTACCTGACCAGCAACTGCTGGATTAAGAAGTGCAGAGTGCATTTATCTCCTAAAAAATTTTTCTCATTTTCTATCATGTGACTAGAAAGTTTATATGATATTTTTGCATGCATTTTGTAAAGTATTTTATCATGTTTTTCTTTCTTGTAGTATTCTAACATAATAAAAAGTATCTGAAGGCAACCAATGATTAACACATCTCTTTATTTCTGCACTCAGATGTCATTTCATTTTAGAGCATATGTGCATAATAATAAAAATGTCCACCAGCTGAGTAATCAACTTTCTAATTTTTAATGAAAGTAGCACATTAGAATTTCTGAATCATTGACATTTTTAATATTATGATTGCTTATTATTATATTGCTGATGTATTGATATTTTATTTTTCACATCTTAAATAATTTGCATTGAGAAAAAAATACAGTTAAACTTGATTATTACAAACACCAAAGCAATGAGATGATAGATTATAGCTATGATCTCATATATATATATGAAGGCATAAACTTAGAAGAGTAAAGTTATCTGAGTAATCTCGTTGAATTACAATGACCATGTAATATGATATCTGGGTGATATTGGATTATAGTGGTTGTGTCTTTGATAACTGAGCAATCTCATTGATTATAATGAACACATAGTTATTGTGCTTGAAATGAATGATGATGATGATTACTGTGCTATATATTATTTTGTTAAGCTAATGAAATTCAGATTTTATATAATTAAATGATGTTATAGTTTTATTTTTAACATATAGTCTATCTCTAATTTATCTATTATATTTTATATTATCTTATTTAATATTATTATTAAATTAAACTTTGATAAGCTTGGTCACTAAACTGACTCCATTTGGTCCTGTGCTATTAGATATTTGTTTATAACTGTTTCAGGTGCATTTATCTAGCCATAATTTTTTCAAGTTTGACAAAAATATTTATGTGAATCTTTAATTAACTTAGATTAAAATATAAATTTTTATAGGCTTTGTGATTTAGCTGATACCATGCATATGTATGCTTCAAGAAATATACTATATAGTTGTGTTATGCTGTGTCTTTTATCTATATTATAACTAGATCAAGATTCTTCTATAGAAAATATAAAATGGTGATAAGAGTTGAAAGTTTAAATTAAATTTATTGATACAAAAATTTAGTTAATAGGTTCACAATCTGTGTCTTAATTTTGAGAACTTCGAATAATGGACTTCAGGAAAGAGAGAATAGTTTTTTTTGTTCAATTTATTAGGTTAATTATGCATAGTTTTATGGAAAAAGTTTTTTACCTTATATATTTCATTCTTGAATACTAATGTTGTTGTTCAATTGCATAGTTTTATGGAAAAAGTTTTTTACCTTATATATTTCATTCTTGAATACTAATGTTTTCCATAAAGTATATCTTATCTTTATTTTTTGTGCTTATCATATTTTTTTTTTTTGATTACTCAAAAAAAAAAGTTTTTTTTCACAAATTTTTGTGATCTTGAAAAATTGTTATAAAATTAATAGACAAATAATCTCATATATTTGTTGACAGTTTATATAAAATTTTAGATGTTTAATTCTTAATTTTTTATTTCTTTATTTTATTATCTTACTTGAATTATTAATATATTAATAATTATTTAAATTGTAAATGCTTTTTAATTTCTCAAACTATGTTATTTTATTGTATTGTAAATTATGTTGTTTATTACTTAAAGGTTTACTTTTTAATCAATATAATGTTTATAATAAACTAATTTGATAATTCAATTATTTTTAGTTCAGTATTTACATGGCAAACATATAATGCACTCTTCATACTACGCTGTATTATTAAATACTATATTGAAACTATTACAGAAGATGATGTCGTCAAACAATTTCAAGTTAAATCAAGTTTAAACATTGGTAAAGTATATTACTATTTTTTAATTTATATAAATAAAATTAAATCTGCCAAATATGTTTTTGTATAAAGCAAATTGTACATTTCTGCAACACACATTAACATAAACAACTTTCTCTGAATGAATTTAATAGTATTTGCAATATTGAATATCTATATTGAAAGTATTTAAACAGTTTTACTAAAATTATAATTAGAGTTTAAAAAATGTTATTTAATAAATAATAATGATCATTATACAATTATCCAATATCTGTATAATGATCAATAACATTTATTTATTAAAATCTCATTAATTTGAATAATAAATTTTGGTATATGGTATGATCAGAAACTGACTATTTTCTACGCATTTCAATTGGAAAATTGTGATATCCCTAAGCGTTCGGATTAATATAGTGATTGATAAATGTTTTGGTAAACTACTTATTCATGCTTTTGATGATGCTTGAACATAAGTCTTAGCTTTACTTGCTATTATTTTATATATATAAATCATCTGACAGTAGGCACATCAAATTGCCATAAATATCTTTTAACATTTATATATATTACAGTCAAACCCTGATAACATGCATCCATTTGGGGACGATGTTGACAGCTAATTGGGGTTGGCAGTTTATTGAAACATATATAGTATAGAAATGAAAATGAACTCTGAATTTATTAAATTTAATAAAATTCAGTACATTTATATTTAGCATCCAAACTTATAATTTCTAAAAACCTGTATATTTTACAGTGTAGTAAACATACCATATATGTACAAATACTACGTGTGGTATAGAAATGAAAATGAACTCCGAATTTATTAAATTTAATATAAAATACACAACATATATATTTAGCATTGAAATTTAACATTTCTTAGAAACTGTATATTTCACAGTAGATACTATATATGTACAGTACTATATAGAAAACATGTCCATCTGCTGTTCTCATCCTCTACTTTGAGTTCTCTGTAAAACACAATGTACACATCTTACTGTACAGTATCCTTATTTGCTTGGTTTGCAAGAAACGATGGAAACGATCTGGTTCTTACAATTTACGACCTAGGTATGGACCAGGCTTAAAGAGACACATGATTAACTCTTAACTCCATCTCTCCCAGCTGCTGGTTATAAATGAGTTCAGAGAGCTTTTAATACTGTATATATAGCATTACTGATGAACTTTGGTACTGAGGTTGCGACTTAAAGGGGGCATCTTATCAGAGCTTGACTGTATATATATTAACTACTGTACATAATTCATAAATACAAATAATATAGTAAAACCTTGTTAATTGGAATAATAAATTAATTAAACTTAATTTTATTTATTTTCTTTACTTATAAAATATACTTAAATTTTTCAAATTTTATTCTACTTTTAGTAGAAAATTGAAAAATTTAAGTATATTTTATACTTAAAATTTTACAAAACAAAAAATGTAAAAAATTGGAAATGCAATTAAATTGAATATTTCACATAGCTCAGCTCTGTGAAATATACAGTTCTACTAAAGCTCTCAGCTTTTATTTCTTAAGTATCCTTCTTGGTATGCATTGTCCATTAAATGGCCCTCAGCGAGATCTGAGTTTGACACCCCTGTCTAACAGAATCAGTTAAAACACTAAACAGTAAAATATACATTCAATGGGTAATTTTTTCATTCTGTTGTAATGGCACAATCCAGGGTTCTGTATATATATTCTTATTTAGATCCTATTTCAATCAGTTTCATGTCATATGATATAATTAAATCTATTTTTAATCTATTTAAATATTTTTATCCTATTCTCTATTACATATAAGTGTTCTTCAATAGAAATGGAATATAGTGAGTCCTCATTTAACATCAAAGTTATACTGCATTTATACAAGACAGTTAATTGTGATTAAGTGATTGATTGAGTTTAAGTTTAGATGTGTAAACACTAATTTGATTTTCTGATTGTGATTAAACTATAAACAACCTGATTAACTTAATCAAGTTTTCAGAACTTGATCAAAAAAACAAATTTTCAGTATTGCAGATTTTGTTCTCTTTCTAACATTGTAAGCATTTTTTTTTTCCACAAATTTTCATTACGTTTTTGAGTGGCAAAAACACAATTTTTTTTATACGCAAATTTAGCTATCTGATATCAATATTTTTAGATTGCAACAAGTCTTCTGAATAAAATGAGCCTTGAATGAAAATATTTGGCCAAAATTTTCAGAAATTATTGATTAAAAAAACCATGAGTTATGTAACGTTTGTTAGTGACTTCGGTTCTAAACCGCGACTTTGCAACGTTTGTTGATTGAAGTTATACCATGTAATTATTAAGAAAAATAACATGAATTCATTGAAATATTGTCATTTTTATTAATATTTCATATTTATTATGTTGATTGAAGTTATACCATGTAATTATTAAGAAAAATTACATGAATTCATTGAAATATTGTCATTTTTATTAATATTTCATATTTATTAAGTTGTTCTTCATTTACACAATTTTTAGCAGTATTTTTTATTTTTCATTTATTTATATCAATATATAAATATATATATTTTCTGTTCTTCTAATTGTTACTGCTGTTAGTGTTTTGTAACTCTGGACCCAATGCCACTTCCACATGCAAAGTAGGCTTGGCTGCAATTTCCTGGGAAGTGAGTGGTTGCTATAAAACAAGGGTATCAAACTTAAAGACTAATACGGGCCAAATAAACAAGGAGTAAAGTTTATGGGCTGCAAAAAAAAAACTTTAATTTTTGTAGAAACGTTGCTTTATTTCAAAAAGTATAAGTGATTAATTGATGTATTGTCCTGTATATAATAGGACAATAGTAAAACTAATATTGACATCTCTTCTCTGCTACCAACTTTTCTACTACAGGCAAAATCTTATTCGGAGTGATTACTTTTATAACTAATTGAAGGTGAATGTCAGTAATTCTGGATTTTAAAGGAGGCTTATTTCTTTTCATAATTGATAAATAACTGTTTGCACCAAAAAGTACTTTCAAACATGGAGGATAATTTCATATGTGAATTTTCTCATATTTTCAAATCTGGCAGACAAGTATTTGTAAAATTCAGGCACACCAACTTTATTGAATTTTTTGTCTGGGCCACAAAAGTATTCATTGCAGGCTGTGAGTTTGACACCCTTGCTGTAAACTAATAAGAGTGTCATGCTCCTTTAAATTTCCTAAGGACATTTGTGTTTTGTTTTTCGCAATTTTCTCCTGAATTTTGGTGAAATTAAATCAAAAATGAATGATTACAATATATTTTAATTTATTTTAATATAATTAACCATTATTTTTTTTATTATCTACAATATTTTTTTAATTTTCAGAATTTTTATAGCTTATTTTAAGAAAAATTTGATTTTTTCCAAAAATTTCCAAAATATCATTTATTGAATCACATATTCTGAATGGTTCAGACTATAAAATTGACAGGATGGGATAAAAAAAAAATCCAAATTTTTATCAAGCCATTCAAATATAAACAATGTTTGTTTACACATAATCTAAACAAATATTTTGACAACTAAAAATTTAGAATCCACCATCAAAAGGGTGTATTTTCAACAATCACTCTCAAAAAAAAAAAATTTGCAAAATCAGGATTGACTTTTTTATAGTTTTTATTGTTTTTTATCATATTTTGTTCTACCATTTTGATGTCTATAGACTACGAAGGCACTCAAGGGGTTATTTGCAATTATTTTTATAATTATTTTTGCCATCAAAAATTTTTTCAATAAATAAATATTTGAAACATTAAGAACATTCAACCTCTCCTTCCTTATTGAATAATATGATATTACACATTTTTGCATTTTCAGTGTATCATAAGTGTGTCCTTTAATTATACAAAGAAGACTTTAGACTAAAATAATATATAATTTATTATAAAATAATCAATTTGACATTAAATATATATTAAAGTAGTGATAGGAAAATTAGTTATTGAAAGAAAAAATGAATCTAAAAGAATTAAGAGAGAAATTAAGTAAAACAAAATTTTTAATCATTTATTTATTATTATATATAGAGAGAAAAGATGAAGAGGATGGAATAGAACTATTGGAAAGTTTTATGAATAGTCTTCTTGAAATTATAGTTGATGTGCCTGTTATGTATGTAGAGGTTTGATATATTTCATTATTGATATAAATATGAGAATAAGATAAAAATATTTTTAAGTGATACTAGAAAAGTTTTCTATTTGATTAATATGCAATAATGAATTTGACTTAAATCATTATTTTTTGTAAACTCTTAATCTGCCCATCATGTTTTTAATTATGAAATCTAAAAAAATTTTGTAAACTATCAGTAATGCATTTAAAATGGATCAAAAAAATTAGGAATTGATTTATTGAGATCTTTTTTAAAAATGTAATCTTTTCTTTATAATTTTCTATGGATGTATCACAAATTATTAATGATGTAGTTGAAATATATTCAATACATTCTCTGTTTTTTAGTTCTGAAAACAAAACATTCAGTGCAAATAATTTTATCAATTTTATTGAAATTATTATTTTAAATAAAATATAATAAAATTTAATTCAGAAAAATAATGATAACTTATAAAATATATTTAATTTTTAGTGATATTACTTATGCTGTTACAGTTGAAGCTATTAATACTGTCCTAGTCATGTTATCTGTACAGATGTTTTCAAAATCAACTTCAAAGTCTGTAATATATAAAACTATAATGCAGGGAAAATGGTAAGCTTATTTTATAGAATGTTAAGAAATTAATATTATTCAAATTTATTTATATGGAATATATACAATGTGAATTATATTAAAACCAAATGGCAATTCATTTATAATAATTTAATTTATATTAAATAACTTTTATAAATATATAATATACAGACAATTCTCTACCTTTGTATATCATTTCTTGAATGAGCATTTTGAATTATCATTTAATATGCTTACTAGTCAGTAATTTTATGCTAAATCAGTTTAGAAGTGGGTTATTGATCTTCCTATCCCAAAAAAATGAAACACCTGAATCTTAATATGAAGTATCAGCTCTATAAGAAAATATGAGAACATGTACATACAGTCAAACCTCATTAAGACGAACTTGCTTAAGACAAATTTTCGATAGTAAGAACTATCTTTCCCATCTCCAAAAAAATGAAACACCTGAATCTTAATATGAAGTATCAGCTCTATAGGAAAATATGAGAACATGTACATACAGTCACACCTCATTAAGACGAACTTGCTTAAGACAAATTTTCGATAGTAAGAACTATCTTTCCCATTTCTGACCTGGCATATATTCAAATAATGTTAAATTATTTGTTTATGACAAACTCGCTTAATACAAATTCCGTTAGTACGAAAGAATTTTTGAGGTCCCACATATTCGTGCTATGATTCTTTAAGATGAATTTGTATCCTTTTGTCAAATATACAGTACATCACAGTGCTTAAGTTTTGATGAGTTTACAGTTGTTAGCTTAAGATTACAGTTACACTGGATCAAGTCTTAAGCTCCCATAGGAAACAATGGGATTTCTTCTCTGGTTCCGTTTTTACTGGTAAGGAGATTGAAGAATCGGTCCCCAGGATGATGTACCTGTCATTAGATCTAGTAAACAACTGCAGCTAGCTGCGATTTCATGTACTGTATGCTGTCTGGATTACTTAAAAAATTAATTTAAATAAACCACAACTGTTCAAATCAAAAAATATTTTTATCTTTATTTTTATTTTAAAAATGGCAATATAGTACTTATCCATTCTCAACGGAATTGTGTATTTAATAATGTACTGAATATGTTTGTTATTTTCTTTCAAACGTTCACGTATTTAAAAATATTAAATTTGAAATAAATTCTTATTAAATCTGATTTGTTTTTTTTCGTTTTTGTTCAGTAAAGGATCTATGTGATAGAACACTGTATAAAAATAATACATATGATTTAAATTATGCTTCGCTCAACATACGTTTAAAGCTGGGTTCACATTATGACCGACTTGAGCGATTCTACGTCACGTTTCCACAGCAACAGCAGTCGGTAGTTGGTCCAGTCGTACGACCAACCAAGTTTTGCCCAGTTGAATATTTGAAGTCTAGTCGTCGCAGTCCGCCAACAATTATCAATTGGAGTGCTTTCTGAACAGCAAATCGTATTTTCTTTCTTTGGCAGGTAGTTCGTGATGTTTAATCGCCATCTTTGCTAATAAAGATTTTATTGAAGAATTAACAAATGTAGTTTGGCAGTATTCTTGGATATATGATATATGTTGCCACGATAATTTTCTGATTGTAAGTGGAGGAGGAGGAAAACAAAGAGATAGAAGGCTGTACTCACTGGCTTAGCCTTAGAAAAAGGAAAGGAAGTGAGAAGATGTAAGGAGATTTATGATAGGCTAAATAAGTAATAACTATTTCTTTACCATTCGATTTGAAATTTCAGAGCTGATGTATGTTAAGTGATCTGAAAATTTATTAGTTAAAAATGATAAATTTAAGAATGTTTTAATTCTGCTAAATCATCTGCAAAAATAAATCCAATTTTGTGGAAGTTAGATAAAATTCACTTTTTTAAAGGATTACATTGCCTAGATTTAGCATATTCCAATAGAAAGAAAATATACAATCATTATTCAAATTTACATACCAATAAAAATATTGATTTACACACCTGTAATATCTAATTATAATCAAAGTTTTTGAAAAATGCAGAAAGCAGATTACAGATATTCATATCTGTATATGCCAAGTGCTGGAATCAATACTGTGTCCTTTAGCAAATTTAGTCTTAAAATCAATGATATATAGTATGCAACATAGCAAATTTGATATGGATATTTTTCTGATACAATCAATGAGAAGGATAAATAAGAAAATCATAAAAAACAATTATTCATTCAATTAGTAATAAACATCCAAAATCAAATTATTTTACCAAAACAATTTGAGGCACTGGTTTGCAAAAAATTTTATATATAAATTAATTATATAGAACAAAATGCAATTATTAAATAAATTTTAGTAGACAATTGATTAGTGATAAAATACAAATAATCCTTGACTTACAGCAGGATTTGATTTGAATCTTGCCATTTTAAGTCAGAAATGTCAAAAATTGATGGATTGCCCATTAATAATATTTATCATCACATTCCACTTTATCATAATGAGCTCAAAAATACAAGAACCAGAAAAAAGGATATATATATTTTTTAAATCAGATCATTTGTCAGAGACTCTAACCTTTTGCTAATCATAAAAATTATCAACAACATTGCTGTCATAAGTTGAAGTGGTCATAAATCAAGGAATATTTGTAATTTCTTCACAGATTGAAAATGTATAAATTTATTCAGTTCATTAAAAATTTGTTAAACCGAAGGATTGTTATAAAAAGCACAAGCATGCCAAAATATTATTTTGGCATGCTTGTGCCATTATGTACATTAGTTGAACAGTAGGCAGTTGTTTGCATTCAAATTCCTTGATATGCTGCTGCTAAAAACACAAACTTTCTTGCAAATTGAGTTTGCTCAATGCACAAACACCTTTAGAGATCTTATTTTTAGGATTATTAAGAACGGACTATTTATTTAAAGCACGTACGTGACAGGAATAAGTTATTTCAAGTAAACAAAATCCAGAAAGACCTAGCATATATTGTATAAAACTTCAATAAAGAAGAGATTTTTTTGACTATCTCCAGTTTATTGTTTTTTATTACAACACTGTACAAAGGAGGTAAAAGCATAAGGCATCCGTCACTAGATTCTTTTGTTTTACATTTGCAAATGTGATCAGATGAAATCCCCTCATGACAGTAGCAAAAATTTCAATAAAAAAAAAACACTCATCCCACAAGAAAATTACACTCTATCGGCTACTCTTATAACAATTCATCTAACTCTTGTACAAGAACATTTATACGATTAGATATTCTCCTCGATTATAAAAAATGCCAAAACATAATGGAACAAAATTCATTGTTTTTTTTTCTTTACATTCTGCCAATACAAAAGTAGTTTATCCTTTTTAACAGATGCACTTATATCTTGGCACATTTACATCTGATGCAGGATTTTAATATACTAATGCATAAAGAGTTCAAAAAATTTTTTTCATCTTATATATATAATATATATATAAATCTGAAGACCAATAAGAGATACTAGATCTATGACTTAAAATATCTTACGTACACTTTGAATTGCTGGTATTGTGTGATGATGACTGTCACTACATAGAAAAAAAAATTAGCTAAATTACATTTATCTACATATGATGTGGTCTTCGAATTTCATACTGTGTAACATAAAAAAAATGAAATATTCTAAAATTCACGGGTGAAAGTGCCATAGGATTTGGTCTGTTGTAACTGTAGAAATCACCCATACTGTTATTTTAAGGCAGGAAAAGGCTGATGTGGTATCCTGTACCTCTTGTAGATTTAAAAAAATGAGCATATATATATATCTCTCTTATTCTGTGACTTTGTTAAAGCTAATCACCATTGTAATCCTGAGATATTTGTTCTATGCACCATACAAAATCTGTACTGTTGCTTGAACAGTTCCATTTGTGCTATTTTTTAAATCACTTGTTTCCCGAAATATATCAAAAAGACGTTTGTTTGAATTCTCTTTCCTGAGATCTTCTCGAAGGTTCTGGTGAAGGAATAATGGTGGGTTTTTTCATGACTGGTGGTTTGACTTTGACTGGAGGCTTAAACGTGGATATTCCACCACTCACTACATTGCGTGTGTCTGTCGTCTCCTCGTTGGGTTGCCGCATTATATCTGCTTTTTTATGAGGTGACGTCCAAGATATTTCAACAGTTTCCACTTTTACTTCATTCTTTGAGTTAACTGTTTCTGCAAGTCCCTCCAGATTTTTCACTTCTGATAGATCTTTTGCTTGAATGGTTAGTTGTGGTGATGATGATGGGCTAAAATCTGTTCCTGTGCTGGCACTACGTTTCACTGTGCGGAAAGTCTGTGTTTGGGCATCAGATGATCGGGGAAGGCTCGACACGTGACTGGCACTACGTGACATGGATCCTTTCTTCATTGTACATTGATTGGACATGGCAAATCTTTCTGCTGCTGTCATTTCTGGACTATCAGAACTTCGTGTAGCATTCCGGAGACCTACACATTCGCTTTTGTCCAGTGATTCTTTGGAATCTTTACAACCAGTTGTTGGGCTGGAAGGATTAATGGGAAGATCCATCACCAAATCAGGTGTGTCCTGACATTGTTGATGACTTCTCTTTTCTGTCTTTTCTTCTAATGTATTAATACTGCAAAACACTTTGGCCAGAGCTGAATCCAAATCATCAGCTAGTTCTTTCTGTTTCCCTTCTTTTGATGAATAATGGGAAGATGTATTTTTAAAATTGGAACTATCAACTTTAAATGTGTCCTCTAGAGATTCATCAACACTCGAAGAATGGGCATAATGATTATCCTGATGGGATACTGGCACCTGAAGTTTGCTAAGGGAAGATAAATTTTCACCAGAAGTTTTTGATGAATTAAGACTAGAATTATTTTGTGACTCTCCACAATGACTTTCTCCACTCCTTTCATTACTTCCATAATCTGAATATGTCTTGGGACTAACACCTGTTAAGGAATCACTACTGCTACTAGTCCTCCTTTTGTCACAGCTATCTTTATCCTCATCCCTAAAAATTTTAATAAAAGAGTAAATAAATAACATTTCAAAAATAATAATTTCTTATATAAAGATTTTCTTACTTTATTTTTAAGAGGATATATTTGTCTGGAATTAATCCATTATGATCACAAAAACTTCCCTTCCACCAATCATTAGAGACTTGACTATACAAAAGTATGGTATCTTAAGTATTAATACGACAAAGTATAAACCAAAAACGCCAGACAAAGTATAAACCAAAAGTAGTAAACCAAAAACGCAGACGACAACAATAACGTTTATTCCCTGTTTCATCACTCTGTTGTATATTTAACCCTTAGCGCTATTATAGTTAACCATTCAATTGCTCATTGATAATGATTCATCCTGTTAATTGTAAAATATAAATTAAACATTAGAGAATAAATCTTACCTATAGAAAATCTTCTGCTACTATTCTGAGGCTGTACATAGTGGCTTTCATATCTTTTCCCTACAGGTCTATGGACCCAAACGTCTCCACTGTGGTCACTGCTGAAAGACTTCTCGTCCGTAAATATTACAGATGCCCAATCAGAGTTTCCAGTGCTCGTATTGATAGGCAAAGCCGATGCGATCCATTATATTTTGTGGTGTTAATAATTGTTTTTTTGCTGCTCGTGGTGTTAATAATTGTTTTTTTTTTTGCTGCTCTTCTTCCAGGCAGATTGCTCTTTCGTAATCTAATCATGAGAAGTATTAATGTTAACATTAATCTCTATTTAAAAAGCTATTTTTACATATGATTATTTGCCATTATTATTTCTAATTTGTTATGAAAATCTCTAGTTTGAGTTAGAAAATACCTTAAATGCATACTTACTGTCTTCTCACAGTGTCTATCGAAACTGATAAACCTAATTCTGAAAGTAGTATTTCTGCCGATTTGAAAGGGCTTTCTTCAGACTTTTCTATTAGATAAGCATCATCTTGACAAGTTGTTAGTCGAGATCTTCCAGATGATTTGCAAGGAGATACAGTCCCTCTTTCATGATACTGTTTAATAATATTCAACACTGTTCTACTTGACACTCCAACGATGCTTGCAATATCATTAATACTTCTGCCTTGTTGCTTATGATGAATGATTAATTTTCTAACATCCTTAGATGTAGGACGAGGCATCGTTTTCTTTAAATATTCCGCAAAAATGCAGACGACCAAAAACTCAGACGACAACAATAGCGTATATTACACGCTTACTACTAAGTCACAGATTGCTACTAAGTATTACTTGACTTATCAGTTAATAATTCAAGTAATATTTATAATTATTCTGTACAAATCTATTACATTAATATTTATAATGTCAACCTCAGTATTAATACGATAAAGTATTAATAATTTTCTGTCTAAATTGTTTTTTTTTTATCTGATTAATCCCATCACTGCTTAATCCCTACCACCCCCATTTACACAACTTGTAATGATATAGAAGCTTCTATCGTTGCATTAGATAGCCAAACCTGTTCAGACTAATGCATGATGAATTTATGAATTGAAAGGAAGCCGAACTCCTTCCAGAAAAGTGAAAACCTTTTTGCATCCTACTGTACTTGTATGTTTTATTTCATATTTTATACCTGGGGTCGCGGAAAATCTCGTAATGAAAAATGGGGTCGTGAATGAAAAAAGTTTGAGAAGCGCTAGTACAATGAAAAATAGAATTCCAGTATTCTACCCCAATTACAGAACATAAAATGAAAGAAGTAAAATTAATGAATTAAAAAAAGAAAAATACTATAAAAAAAAGGAGGGATTTTATGTCTGACCCATAAACATACCTTAAGAGAGAGAGAGAGAGAGAGTTTCTTCTTTTTTTCCTTTAAAATACTGTAATTCTGGATGAATAAAAAATGAAGCGATAGTAGTGATGAACAGTGACTCAGCGAGTGGGTGTGTTCGGCTATCCCTTTATATTTTTGTTTTTGGTCCACCCAATCACATCAGTAGAGAGAAAGAGAGAGGTTTGAACTCATTTCTAACCTTATTTAGTCTAGTTGCATCTCCTCTCTTCCATTGGGATTGGCAGGTGGCCTTATTGACAGAATATTTTACAATATTGTTTTTCCTCAGATCTCCAGACCTGGATCTTGCGGGTCTGTAATTTGATCATTGTTTCTTTCAGAGCCGGATTTGCATTTTTAGGGGCCTAGGACAAGCAAGTAGTGAATTTGGGGCCCCTAAAAATTCAAATCAACTACGTCTAATTTTAAAGGCTACTTATAACTTATAAAAATAATACTTTCATACACAAATAATACTAAAAATTTATTAATTAGCAACCTAGAACTCTTAGACGTAGTAGGTGGCATTTTGAAATAATTCGCACTCATTCAACAATCTAGTTCCTGTCTTTAAATATGGTATTAAACGACACTCCGGCATGCAACGCATCTTATTACTTAATAATTCAGTTATTGCCAGTAATGTTACGATCCTAATTTATTTCATTAATATTTTTTATGCTACTTAATATATAAATAAAAGTTAAGAGCAAAACATAGTAAACGAAATCGTTTTTGCATGTAAGCACTTAAATATGCAATATTCCTTCCACTCCCCCATTGCTAATCAACCGATGAAATGGTTGCAACCCACATTGTAGCCTACAATGATCAACAACTGCAGTAATGACTCAATCAGTTTTTGTGTATTGTACGAAAGCCGAACCTTTTCCGCTGATGTCAAAAACTTTTTTGTCATAGACTGTACATCACTCACTACAGATGCCACAGATATTAATTTTAATTATTTTAACATTTAAAATTGTTTATATCAATTACTATTGATTTGTTTGAGTATGTAGTAAAATACTATAAAAGAGTAATTTGTGATTTTATAAATATAAAATAGCCAGCCAAAAGATATTTTTTGAAGAATTCAATATATAACATTTACAAAGTAATTTAATTAAAGAAATCTATATAAATGTATCTCATGTTAAGTTAGTATATTTTTCAAATATTGGTACCAAATTAAAAACATGGTTTTTGCAATTTTGATAAATTCGATTTTTCAGCTAATTTTGACTCAATGAACGATGTTTCTGGAGATGTTATGCGAGAAAAATTTTACCTATATAGGATTTATTTATATTTTTACAGCAGAAATAAAAGTAATATTAAGCATTATATATGTAGCCTAGATACAGAACAGGATATAATAACTATTATAATACCACACACACAAACATGCACAACTTTATGACACTATCATTAATAGTTATATTACAATTATATTTAATAAATATTTTGGATGCCAAAATTTTATGTAAGTGGGGAATGCCTGTACCATCATTTTTAATTCAAAGATCTCAGAATTTTCATTTAGATGATATCATTTTAAAATATTTTTGCTTATAGTATTTATAAAAATAAAAATATTTATGAAGTTTCCAAATATTTGTACATGAAAGCAAAGGCACACACTTCCATTATTATATATCTTATCTTCACAATAAAAGCAACACAGTCAAAAAAAAGTTATTTTTTTTTGCATTTCTGTAATTTTACAGAAACAAAAAAAAAAAAAAAAAAAAAAAAAAAAAAAAAAAAAAAAAAAAAAAAAAAAAAAAAAAAAAAAAAAAAAAAAAATAGATTGTATAGATCAGCATTTCCTAAAATATGTTCTGCAGAACACTAGTGTTCTGTGAAAGGTCAATAGGTGTTCCATAAAAAATTATGAAAATTAATATAAACCTCATATGATTTTATTAAATGCAGTGCCAAGTTGAAAATATTAAAATAAATTAGCAATTTCAGTTTCATGTGTTTTATATAATTACAATCTGATAATAAATATTTGTTTTGTTTTCTTAAATCTTACACTTACTTATTTAATTAATTTATTTATCAATATTCACCTAAACTATAAAATAACCAAGGTATTCTGTAAAAATTACAGGATTTGTGAAGTGTTCTGTCATAGAAAAAAAGTGGGAAATGCTGGTATAAATCATTAATGTGTTTTATTAGCAGAGAAATATTAAGCTAATATTACCATTATATTAATTCCTGAAAAATAACGATTCAAAATAGTTATTACTGATATTTTGCATCCCTGTAACATTACATCATTGTCACTTTTTTGAAAAGATATATATATATTTATATAGTAACTGAAACCAATGTGAAAGATTCTAATGATACTATCCTATTTGCTAGTATTATTTTCATTCACTATAGTATCCAGTGTCATTAATATGGGGTCCAGAAAAGTGGCCCCTCACATTTTGCCTCCCACATGTTCTCCCCAGCACATTTTGCCCCAGTAGATAATGAATAGGCTACAAAATGTAAATAATACACAAAGTTTTTAATAATTCTAATTTATTTTGTTTTAATATAATAAATGCACATTATTATCATTTACAACTTGAAGTTATATGCAATGCCTCTAAAGTAATCATAAGTTAGTTCAGATTTTGTTTTATTTTAGCAAATGAAACTCCATTCTCATGACATTTTATAAATTTGAAAATTTATAAAAATTAAAATAAAAATTATTGAAAAGAAGAAAAAACATAACAATAAATAAATTTTATTAAAAATATATTTAAAATGACAATAGTTTAATAAATTTGTCGCTTTTTGACTAATTAATTAAAATTTGCATAATACAGTAGACTTGCGTTTTTACAAACTTCCAATTTATGAATTATTTAGTTGGTCCCAAAAAGTCTCTAATGTTAATTAATGACATTCCCATTTATGAACTTTCAATTTTATGAATTTTTTTGAGGGTCCATACAAGTTAGTACATTGGATTTTCGATTTTACGGAGTTTTTTATTGATAATTTTTTAAAAACTATCCAGTTTTTTCATTCATACCTTATTTTATTCATAAGATTTGCCACTATCAAAAATTATCAAACATTTTGTTGGATGGCTAAGATTTCATATAGAAAAATCATGTTTTCTCCTATGTCATAAGAAAAGTTATGTAAGAAATAAAATTCCGAAAAAATTTTTACATCTTTAGAAAGACAATAAAAAACGTAATAAATTGCAAAATTATCAAAAATTTAACTGATAAATTAAGTGAGATTTGCTAATTAATTAGATTTAATTTGTAAACAATGGCAGACTAATAACATCGAATCTCCACTAAAGGGGCTGGGATTTCAATAAAAATTCGAGTTATCAAGAGTTGATTGTATTTACATTTTTGTATCCTATTCATTATCTACAGGGGGCAAAATGTGCTGGGGAGGAAAAGTGTTGGGGCAAAATGCGAGGGGCCACTTTTCCATAAACCCATTAATATATACATGAAAAGTAATATGTAAGATGCTAATATTGAATATTTTTTAAGTATTCTTTGCAATTCTAACATTTATAGTTTTAAAACAATTATTACACTTATGATAAGTGAGAACAGCAACTATAACAAGAACCTGTAAGTAGTTCATAAAAATTTACAGTAGTGATTAAACAATTTGAAATTTTTTGGAGGGGGTTTAATTAATAATAGAGGAAGTTGGATTAATAATAGAGTCTTGGAAATCTGGGAGCATATTAAATGCATAGCTTTTATAAAAAATATAATATTACTGTCTTACTATAATTGAAGACTTATATAATTATATAAGTCTTCAATACTTATAATTACTTATATAATTATATAATTATATTACTTATATTATACTTTAATCTTATATAATTATATAAGTAATATTTGTCTTACTATAATTGAAGACAGCAATCAAGGTTGCAGAGTCGGAGTCGGAATTTTAAACTGTCGGGAGTCAGACCTTACAAATTTTAGGGAGTCGAGTCAGATTTTTTTAGAAAGTGGAGTCAGAGTCAGATCATTTGCCATCTGACTCTGCAACTCTGACAGCAATAAAAAAAATTTTAATTTAAATGATTATTATTTTATTAGCTAACTAAATAATAATTATCATCATATCTTTCCATTTTTATGTGATGAACATTAGTCTTACACAATTACAAAAATATTTTTTCATCAAATTATTAAATTTCATTGTATATTTGAAATGCAATTGTATATTTGCAGTGACAATATTAGAAACAGAATTTCTTTCATCAAAATAACTTATTTCTATGTGAATGTAATGCCAATTTTATTATTCATATATTTTAAAATTGAAATATTAATAGAATTTAAGGAATGATTTTGAATTCATAAATACAATTTATATGTTTTTGAGAGAGAGAGAGAGAGAGAGAGAGAGAGAAAAAGAAAGAAATAATTTTTTTTTAATCTAGCAGTAACAAAAAATTTTATCTTCTGAAAATATTAGAATACAAATGGTTCTTGATTAACAATAGTGTTCAGTTTGATCTCTGCTATCATAAATAAGAGCAATTGAAAATCAGAAATACTCAAAATTTACGGATTACTCACTATTAATATTTATTATTGTACATCACTAACATAGAAAAACTTAAATGAAAAAATACAAGAACCAGGTACAAAAAGCATACTTTTTGTATATCAGACCATTACTCAGGAACTTGAACTCTGTCAATTGCATTGACCAATCAAAAAGTTTATCAATGACTTCGCTATCATAACTATGAATGGTCATAATTCATATTTAAATGTTTCATCACTATTTTAAAAAGTATATGACAATTTCATCTCTGTCATATACTTTTTAAAAATGATAGGAATGATGTGTATAATATTTGATTAATGTTAGTTTATAACATTAATTTAGAAAATTACAAACTTGCAAAATCCAACTATTCAAAATGCAAATGCAATAAGTAAGATAGAGGAAACAATGATACAATAAAAATTTAAGTTCAGATTTCATTTTAAATTATGTATGAATCATAATACTGTTGAGTTAAATAGATTATATAATCACTTTTACTCACCTCTCTCAAATGATTCTCTGAAATTATTAATCTCAACTTGTGAACCTGATACTCTAAACACACCCTGATGATGAAGACCTTTTTAAAAATAAAAATTTTAATAATAATGATATTCACATCATTTAATTGCTGATTTATATACATACCATATAAATTGATAATTCGAATACAACTTTGTACAATAAGTGGAATTTCTTGATTAGTTGCCTGAAAACAAAAATAGTCTTTCAATAATTTTGCTTGCCAAAAATTGTATTCTGATAATGATTTATTATATTATTTGAATCAAACATCTACACATCAGTTTTAAAATCAATAAACTGCTGATATATTTATGTTCATTATGATTTATAATATATTGATAGTAGTTTATTTTTATTATTATTAAATTTTTAGCAAAATTTTAAAAATTAAAGATTCAAAAACAGTTTCAAACCAAGTGTTTTTAAACATTACATAATTGTAATCAGTAAACAAAACATTATATAAAGACATTTGCTGGATACCAGATGTAAATTAGTTAAAAAAACAAAAAACCCTTCCTTTACAGAAAACAGCTGCAACTCCTTCTGTACAGGAAAATGAACAGCTGTCGTCTTTCAGTTTCCTGTGAATATCCTTGAACACAGTGGTGTCCTATTTTGATTGAATGATTGTAGGGGAGAAGTCTGGTAGTATATTGAATTACAAAAAAATTACAAGGCTTCTGTTTGTAAATGTTATACAATATCTAAAAACAATTCTTTTTGATTTTATGAAAATATTAAAATTAAATATTTTTAATTATATAAATTATAAGATAATAGCAATTGTTAACTAAAAAAGCATTATAATAAAATTATTATTATTTAAAGAAACTTTTGCCTGTATTTTGTCAAAATAGAACATTAATACTTACATCAACATATTCTTCTAAACTACCCCCAAAAAGTTTTGGTTGTCCCACTAAAGGTGTCTGACCAATTCTCTTTTTTCTCACTTTATGAGGAAGAGTATGAGGATGTTCAATTGTGTTTGGGGAAGAACCAGAAACCAAAGGTTTGTTTCCTTCATAGCCTAATGCTTTACGCATAAGATCTGCTTTGGCTTGTAATCTAGCAATGAGATTGTTTCCCATACAATACTCTCTGAATTTCTGTTTTAAATAAAAAATTGATTGTTAAATAAGATAAAAATAATTAAATAATATTAGCAATATTTTTCTGTACATTTAAATAAAAATCTTCAGTTTCTTGACGATCAGCTCTTAATTTCAGGGCTATGGTTTCTGGTTGACGGAGTCCATTTTTACTGTCCTCTTCAAACAATAATGAGCAATCATAATCTTTAGTACTAATCATATCCAAAAGAGAACGTTCTGCTGTTTCCAATGTTTTCCAGATCTAAATAGTTTTAAAAAAAGTAATATATTAAATTAACATATTTTTATATTATTTTAATTAAAAATTGAACAACTGATAAATTAAAACATACTTCTTCGCTTTCTGTTTTTAATGATGTCAATCTCTTTGTTAATTGTTTGTACCTTTGGTCTATCTCATCATGAACTGCTTTATCTACACACATCTGCATTATCTTTTAATAAAAGTTTTAAAATCAGAAAAACAAACAAATACATTACATAATAACTCATAAAATATTTTATAAAAATATTCAATTATATTAATAAAAAATTCTGTAGAATAATCAGAGATTAAGATTTGGTTTATTGTAAATCATATATTAAAATGATATAACCATATAATATATAAAGTTTTAGCAGCTATCATAAATTAATATTCCAAGTTAACATTATAAATGAATTTTTTTTTACTTTTGTTCTTCTGATATCACTCAAATTATAAGTTAGATAATATTAATTTTTAAAAATTAAAACAAATATTTAAAATTTTGAGCATCAAAGACTAAGGTATTTAAAGAAATATATTATTTTGTAAAAATTTATTATAGCCAAATACAAGTACTTCAAATTCAGCTGTTTCAAAAATAAAAATCCAGCTGCAAAAATTAAATAGCAAATGAGCATATTCATTGTTCAATATTCCTATTCAAATATTATACTGAATTATTAAAATACACAGAAACATATTGTCATATGTATTTAAGAAATTAATATTGCAATAATAGTAGTGCTATTTTTAATGACTGTTTTTCATGGAATATAATAGATAAGGATAAATTTCAAGAAAAAATTTTTAAGACTTAAAAATAACTCCAAAAAGTAAGAAATTATAGTAGTATTTTATTTATTTATTAAATGACAGTAAAAAATATATTTATAAAATTTCCATGATTTAAATCGAGGTATTGAATCATTTTATGTTAAAGGACCAATTTTAAGCTTAACAGTTGATCATAAATTGCCCCCAAGTAATATAAATATTTGTGATGCTATAATAAATATTGTCACTACTTGTTCAGAGAAAGTTAATTTAATTCCAATTTCAAATTTTCATAATCTTAAAATAAGTTTTATTGCATTTATATGTAATTACCTTAAAACTGATTTTAAGAATCATTTTTGCATAAGAAACTTCAGATTATTATTTTAGAAATATGAAATTTATTGAACAAAATTGGCTTGTGAACAATATGAAAAAACAATGGGTTGTAAACCCATTTAAATATAAAACATCTTAAAACAGAAACTGTTTTGAAAGTTAAGAAAATTAATCTCAAAAAATTACCTCATCTCCTTTATGGGCAAGAAATTCAAATTTCTTTGGTACCATAAACGCAGAATTGTTATATTCTATAAAACGTTGTTTATCAACTCGAGAATCTAAACTAGCAATGCATTTATTCATTCCATCAATACTGCTTTGTTGAGATTTTCTTAGACATTCTTCTGAGCTGACATGCATCATAAATGTACGTGCAAGACAGGTATGAAAGCCAAAGTCCATACACTAAAATATAATATTTATATATTTAATCAAATAAGAAATAAACATTTCTTAAGAAGATATTTATATAATATTTAAACATTGATTATATTAATAAATTAATTTGGTTTATTTTATAATTTTTTAATTATCAGTATATTTTGTTAACCTCGTATTATGACATTAATATTAAACTGAATTAAAATAATAACATATAAAGTTTATAAAATATATTAAGTAATGAATGTTTCATTAATAAAAACTTATTTTTGAATGACATTTTAGTTTTATTTTTGATATGTTTAGCTGCATTTAAATATGATGGCATAATGATCAGTAAAAAAACATCTATAATATAGCCATCTTCATTATTTCAACTTGACTGATGCAAGACACTTCTAACCAAAATTCTCCACTTCTAACATAATTTTAATTGTAATGATGATTGCATGCATCATTACAATTAAGTTATGAATCATCTTTCAGTGATTCAGAATTCTATAAAAATCAAAACATTTTCTACAGATTATTTATGAGGAAAGAACTATTATTATATTATATATTTAATATAATAACAGCTAAGTATTTTACAAATTTTATATAATTATTATTATGCTTTTCAAAAAAAAACTTTAGTATTTTATTTTTTAATTTATTAATAAATGTTTTTCTTGGTCAAATGATAAACTATGTAATGAAAAGATAAAAATATCTAATGGAAAAAAAGAAAACATTTTCCCAGAATATGTGGAAAAAGAAAAATGCTTTATCTTACACACAGACACTGCTTATCATTTAAGATCCCAAATCCAAGCTTACATAATTTAAAATAAATTTCAGCTTAAGAAAATTTTTTTCCTTACAAGTATAGTTATACTATTAATTACATTAACTATTAATATAAACAATATAAAATTTATATAATCTAATTAGAACAAATAAATTATTATTCTTCCAAAAATTTCAATTTATAACAAAGTTTCCTATATTTTCTTTAATTACTATAATTAATTTTTGCATATAAAAGAAAATATTGTTAAATTGAAAAACCTATATGAATAATAATGATAAATTTATCACTTTAATATCTAACTGAGTTTATAGTATAATAAAAAAACCTACAGAATTATAAAATACATGATTTATAAAGTAAAGAAGAAGGAAAAATGTAATTATTTTAATTTAGAAACATTAATTTTACTTGATCAATAACTTTATATCACTGATTCATCCATGTAAAATTTAAAATATTTTAATTGGCAGATAATTTGTTCTATATATGATCTCTTAGATACAGTATTATGAACACATTCCAAATACTTTTCCTAATTTTAAGCTCAATTTAAGAAGAAAATAAGATTAAAGTTTCAAAATGAGTGAAATTCCTGCACTTGGCTTCTTAATTTTTTAAATTTCATATTTTAGTAAATTCACATTTATTATTTTATAACAATTATAATATAAAGTTTATTTTAGAAAGAAAAATCTTTTTTTATCATGATTTCAAAAGAATTATATAAAATATTAGCAAAGGATCAACATTATCAGACAATGTTAAAAACTAGATTCTTGCAAGAAATAAAGTAAAATATACATATTAATAAATTACTTTCATTTTAACAAAAAAAAAAAAAAATGTTCAAGAGTCCATTGCTTAATTGTAGAAAGTATGTTAGAAAGAGAAAGAACAAGCACTTTTAGCAGTAATTTAAAAACACTTAAAAATATTGGAATAATTTTGACTAATACTTAATCATCTTCTGTGAACATACAAAAGAAAATGGAACAATAGAACGTAACAAACATAAATTTAAAATAGCATTTTAAATTACACATTTTGGAATACACTACATGTGCACAGCAGTGTTGAGAGAAAAATATTTTTTACAAAATAGTAGTAATATTAAAATAATTAAGCAATAAATATACATAAGTAAACAATTTAATATAAGCATATAGATAATGAAATAATATAAAAATTAATTAAAGTTAGAGAGGAATAATTAAAAAGAAAAACATCAATACATTTTATGTTGATACAAATATATCCACGTGCTCAGGACCTTGACACCTTGGTTATCATTTATAACATTCATAATCTTCCTTCTGGTTGCAATTTCAAGTGATTCTAACTGTAATCCCTCAGTGCTTACTGATCTGGCTTGCATGTCTCACTTGAAATTGCAACAAGAAGAAAGATTATGAATATCATAAACGACAACTAAGGCATCAAGGTCCTAAACATGTGAATTTATTTGTATCAACATAAAATATATTGATGTTTATCTTTTTAATAACTCCTGTCTAATTTTAATTAATTTTTATATTATTTCATTATCTATATGCTTATATTAAATTGTTTACTTGTAATATTTATTGCTTAATTATTTTAATATTACTACTATTTTATAAAAAACATTTTCTTTCTCAACATCTCCTCATTGCTGTGCACATATAATGTTTTCCAAAAATGCATAATTTATAATGCTATTTTAAATTTCTATTTGCTACATTCTATTGTTCCATTTTCTTTTGTATATTCCCTGAAGATGATTAAGTATTAGTCAAAATTACTCCAATACTTTTTTAAATGTTTTTTAAATTACTACTAAAAGTGCTTGTTTTTTCCTTTTAGTATACTTTCATTTTATTCTTTAATTAGTCCGTTTTTTTTTATTTTATTTTATTATTTCAAAAACTTATTTCAAATTCATATATTGTATCTTCTCAATAAATATGACAAGTTAAAAAAAGGTGTGATTTTATAAGAATACAAAAACAATTATACAGATAATTAATGCTTCATACCAATAAAGAAATATTAACATTGAAACCAAAACCACTTGCTTTAATGTAATACAAATGTTCTATAAGCACTAGTAGCAAGGAAAAAATATATATTTAATATCGTATAATGTTTTCAGACCCTCTTACGGTCCCTCCTCAGTACAAACTTCTTAAAAAACAAACAATTATATATCGAAACATTAGAACATAACTCAAATATAGTTCAACTATATAAGATTCTATCAATTCAAATACTTGAGATATAATAAGAACAAAATAATTTAACATACATAAACATCATTACATAATGTAAAATAAGTATGGTAAAAATAAAAATAAATGATAAATAATACACAAAACATAATAAATTAATAAATATAGATAATATCATTGCACAAGATAAGGGAGCGAATTACTAGGTATTACACGTTCAGAATCCCACGTGTCTTCTTAATAAATACAGAGGGTACCTATAGATAAGATTACAGGTTATTGGCAGCACACCACTTCCACGATAGCGGAAGGTCCATCGGTGTATTGTCGTTAATAATAGATTGCGTATATTTACGTTTTTCTAACTCCAAGGCTTCATAAGTATTCAGGCCTCTGCCATCTAATACTGTTCTAACTATTTTAGCATTTACCCAGTCAATTCCCTGTTCATAAGCCTTGTTGGCTAAAGCAGTGGTTAATTTACCATCGGCAATATCTGCCATGTGTTCTTTGAGTTTTACACATAAGTTTCTTTTCTTACTACCTATATAAGATTGATTACAATTCTCATCGAAGTTGACAAGAGGGATTGAGTATATACCTGGCTTCCTGCGATCAGGGACAGAATCTTTCTCATTCCTGAGAATATTGAAGAGTGTATACCCTCTCTGCCATGCTATTTTACGATCAGTACACCTTAATCTTTTATTAAAGACATTGTATAACTTCTTATCATATACAATATCATAATAGCGACATACATCATTATATACAGGAATAGTGGGTGTTTTGTGGGCAGGGTCCAGCATATATTGCGTAATCTAATTCCACACCCCTATCGTGACATTGTAGGTGTAACCATACCTATAACCTTGTGTCAATATGTACAAAACTTAATGAAGTTTTTCTCCTCACTTACATGTCACGATAGGGGTGTGGAATAAGATTACGCAATATATGCTGGACCCTGCCCACAAAACACCCACTATGCCTGTATATAATGATGTATGTCACTATTATGATATTGTATATGATAAGAAGTTATACAATGTCTTTAATAAAAGATTAAGGTGTACTGATCGTAAAATAGCATGGCAGAGAGGGTATACACTCTTCAATATTCTCAGGAATGAGAAAGATTCTGTCCCTGATCACAGGAAGCCAGGTATATACTCAATCCCTCTTGTCAACTTCGATGAGAATTGTAATCAATCTTATATAGGTAGTACGAAAAGAAACTTATGTGTAAGACTCAAAGAACATATGGCAGATATTGCCAATGGTAAATTAACCACTGCTTTAGCCAACAAGGCTTATGAACAGGA
>AYEL01077615.1:0-15969 GCA_000484575.1 Olivierus martensii
TAATTTGGATATATAATTTTTATGTATTTTTATTGCATTTTTTGTTTAATATAGAAAAAAATAATTTTTGCAAATTTTTTTTTTTCAAATATTCTTTATTATATTATAAAAATATTCTTTATTTAATGCAGAAGAGAATATTTTTATAAATTCTAATTCTCTATCATATTTTCTTTCAAATAATTATAAATACTTGATAATTGTAAAGGATTTTTACAATTAATGAAGATTGTTTGTTTGTAATTCTGTACTTTTGCTGGCAGCACTATATTTATTATTATTATTTCACACAATTTATTATTTCATTTATTTTTGTTTCATTTAAATATAAGTAATTTTCACTTCCTGGTGATTGAATTACAATATTCTATTACAAAAATAAATGAAATAACTGTTTATTGGTCATTTTTCTTTTTACTCTCTTAAAATGTGTGAAAAATACTTTTTTCTTCATAACAAGAATTATTATTTTATCAAGTGATGTTCATTCTAATAAATTATTTTTTAAAAAAATATTTCTGTAATTTATATTTGTAGGAATTATTATCTATCTATAGGCTAGCTTTAGTACATATTTTTGCTAAATTATTGTATTTCACAATTATTTTTGTTGACATTTCACCTCAAATATTTTTAAAAATGGGTGTATACTCATTATTTATTCATTCTAAATTAATTATTTTTTCAAAATTAAATGTGTTTGTATTTTGGAACAATAATAGGTTTAGATGCTTCTCCTCTAATTTACATAATGAGACTATCCTGATTGCCTAAGATCAAGTTGCTGACTTTGGATGGAGGTTGTCCAATCAATTACCAATTTGTAGATTGGGTATAAAATTAATTTTATACCCCTGATCTACAAATTGGTTGTTTTGACTGCAGATAATGTTAAAATTACTTATATTTAAATGAAACAAAAATAAATGAAATAATAAATTTATATAAACAACAAAATCAACTGAGAGAATAATTATTTCCCCCTGTAATCTAGGACACTGACTTCTGCATCAATCATGAAGTGTGATTGGTTGCTTTGTTTCTTTGATAACTTAAAACATCTAAATTTAAAAAACTAATTTAATGTATGATAAGTGTGAAAAAACATCAAAAGCATATTATTTGCAAGGAAGCAAACTTGACAGTTAGATTAAATGTTTTGGATTAAATTTGGAATAAAAAGGTTAATTAAAAATTAATAAAAATATTTGATTTAAAACAATTTTGTGATTATCAGAAAAACAAAAACAATAAAAATTGAAATTAAAAAGATTTTTCAATAAAACTGTTAAAAAAAAAAAATATTTGTTCCTTAACTATAAACAAACTTTTAAAACTGCTTAATCATATCACAAATTAATTCAGTGTATTAAAGCACTGAACTAATTGGTTCCTAATATATCTCTAAACTAAAATATTGGTTTAGAGATATATCAGGAATAGGAGAGTGGTAGCACATGATTTGCATTATGTACAAAAATCAATGACTGCTAATGCACAAAGTTTCCAAATTTAAATAAGATTTGTTTCTTTGTAATATACATAATTCAAATTTTATATAAATAATAATGTAATTAAAATCATTGTTTTATGAATAATCTACCTACAAAACAGAAAAAATATATAATTACAGTCAAACCCCAATAAGATGCCCCCCGTTAAGTTGCCACCCTCATTGACGACCAAGAAATTTGGCAGAACAGATCTTCCCTATATTAATGAAATAGGCAAACCTCGATAAGACGCCATCCAGCAGTAGAAATATCTAAACAAATATTCCTTTTGATAATTTATTTGTCTTTATTAATCCGCCAGGGGCATGTAAAGAGACATATATCCTGAAGTTCATCAGTATTGTATATACAGTATTAAAAGTTCTCTGGATTCATTTGTAACCAGTGGGTTTTTGGGAGAGATGGAGTTAACAGTTAATCATGTGTCTCTCTAAGCCTAGTCCATACCTAGGTTGTAGATTGTTAGAACCAGATTGTTTCCATCGTTTCTTGCAAACCGAGCAAATAAGGATATTGTACAGTAAGCTGTGTTCATTGTGTTTTACAGAGAACTCAAATTAGAGGATGAGAACAGCAGATGGACATGTTTTCTATTTAGTACTGTACATATATAGTATGTATACTCTACTGTGAAATATACAGTTTTTAAGAAATATTAAGTTTGGTGCTAAATATAAATGTTACTGTATTTTATTAAATTAAAAAATTTGGAGTTCATTTTCATTTCTATACTACATGTTTTCTATAACCGCCAATCCTGATTAGCTGCCAAAATTGTCCCCAAACAGATGGTGGTGTCTTATCGGGATTTGACTGTATCATATGATGCTGATGCGCAATATATATCATATTATGTTAGGTTTACAAAATATTATAACTTCATTTTATTTTTTAAAACAGATTTTTACAATAGAATGAGGTTTAAATATCACAGATGTGATTATTGGAAAAGTATTATAAGTTTAATCTGTTGCATAGCAAAAAAATGGTAATAACAAACCAGTTAATTATATAATTAAGCCTTATTAATAATCAAAAAATTTAAATTATTGTATTGGGCTTAATATTCATCAAAATCTTTCAAACTCTTATAGTTTATTATGTTTTGTTTTCTTTCTAACAGTATATGTATTTTTTTGAGTTTTATTTTTCTTTCTATTTATAAGATTGACAAAAACAACGTTTTTTTTACATTAAAATTTAATCATTCAATGAAATAATTGCTATTTTTTAGATGAAACTGATCCTCTGAATAAATCAAACCATGAATGAAGAAAAATCAGACAATATTTTCTAAAAAAATTTATAAAAACCAATTAAAAATAATATATGCAAATTTTGATTAATGAATATTAAGATTTATAATGTAATTAGTTCAAAATTTACTGAAATATTGTTATTAATAATTTATGTTTATTATGTTTTTCTTTTATTTCAATAATTTTTAGGTTAAATTTTTATAAATTTTCAAATTTATATCAAAAAATCTAATGTAAACAAAAATTGCTTACTCTCAAACATTAACTGTTATAATATTCTTTACTTTACTCTAATTGGATCCCAGCTGCTTTATTGTCCCTGTACAACCAATACCACATGCAGTTGAGTAAAGTAGGTTTGGCAGGAAAAAGGTTGGAAAAGATTTTTTTTTATTGCTCTTAAGCAATAAAACAAAAGTGCCATGCCTCTTTTTTGACAGATCTTTGTTTATATTAGTATTTCTTCACAAAAATACAATGAAAATGAAATAAAACAAAAATTAAAAAATATTGCTTATTCTAATGTAATAATTTTGTATTATCTGTAATATTTTTTAAGATTAACATTTTATAGTGGATCCAAAAAAATTTATTTTTGCAAAGAATTTCAGATATTAACTTTATAATCAACATATAATCAGAACAATATGAATATATTACTCCAGAATATAGAGAAGGAACAGGAGAAAAAAAGCTAATTGTATGAAGATATTCAATCAAATAAATTTTTATAAAAGCTTTGTAAATTAAAAAATTTTGACTAAAAATTATAGGAACCATCATCATTGTTAATATTTTTAATAATAATATAAATAAACTGTAAAAATTGCATTAATCTGAATTGGACTGATAAAATTGCAGTTTAAAAATTTACCAGTTTGTCTTTGCCATTGATGTGATATCACATCAGTAACCTCTGGTAATGACCTTGGACATGATATCACATCAATAGTATACTACAGGTTAAAACTATAAGAAGAAAATTTAGTAACCTCTGGTTACTAATGTGATATCACATCAATGGTAACCTTGGACATGATATCACATCAATAGTATACTACAGGTTAAAACTATAAGAAGAAAAGTCTTTATTGGTGTATTTTAAGAAATATTACAGACAACAATAATTGCAGAATTGACCAATTTCATTGGAAATACAAACTGCAAGGACGTCACAAAATGGCGTCGGACTGACAGAAAACAAATCACATGTGGTTGTTTGTGTAAGTGTTCTATCATGATATCATTACAAACTCTAAATAAATTTATAATCAAAGTAGGCTTTGACTACTATAAGTGCCATTCAAATAGTACAAGATCAAGATAATGTGGTTTTTCCTATTTTGTGCAAGTTATGTACATGAACGTGAATTAAAAAGAAATATATTATTGGCCAAATGCTGGCATTCTCAAAGAAAAAAAGAGGAACCACGTAATATAGAACTGTTATTGAAACTGATGTTGTTATTTTGAAACTAATGAATGCATTGTTCCTGTACTGCTGGGTAAGTTTTAAATTTACATTATTATTAGGGTGACCATATTTTCTTAGAAAAAATAAAGGACAAATTTCAAATTTTAGGATTTTATTCCTACATGTTTTCAGAAAAAGTTTGTAACTATCAGGAGTCTGCATGTTACAAACTTTTCTTACTCTTTATATCAAAATATGATACTGTGCACTTTTCTGAAAGTTTGAAACTGGTTGGATTGCATAGAACAAATCTTTGCTGTAAATTTTAATTAGCTTTGAAATAAATAATAAAAAAATGAAAATAGATCTGAACAGTTTTAATAAAAATATTACAAAATATAATTAACAAAAGACCAAACAAATTATATATTTACTTAACCCTTTGCGCTCCTAAAAAATATTTATTTAATGGTCTACCGCTATAGCGTGTCCATTTAAAAAATTATGATATTTTGTTTTTTTGCCATAACTTTTTTACTTTTTAATTTTTTGGCACGAAAAAATTAAATTTTGTTATCTAATAGCAGTCAGAAACTAATAAAAGTTTTGGCTAGTATTAAAGGACTATTTTATTAGTTTCTGACTGCTATTAGTGCTTTAATCCACTGAACTAATTGGTTCCTAATATATCTCTAAACTAAAATATTGGTTTAGAGATATATCAGGAATAGGAGAGTGGTAGCACATGATTTGCATTATGTACAAAAATCAATGACTGCTAATGCACAAAGTTTCCAAATTTAAATAAGATTTGTTTCTTTGTAATATACATAATTCAAATTTTATATAAATAATAATGTAATTAAAATCATTGTTTTATGAATAATCTACCTACAAAACAGAAAAAATATATAATTACAGTCAAACCCCAATAAGATGCCCCCCGTTAAGTTGCCACCCTCATTGACGACCAAGAAATTTGGCAGAACAGATCTTCCCTATATTAATGAAATAGGCAAACCTCGATAAGACGCCATCCAGCAGTAGAAATATCTAAACAAATATTCCTTTTGATAATTTATTTGTCTTTATTAATCCGCCAGGGGCATGTAAAGAGACATATATCCTGAAGTTCATCAGTATTGTATATACAGTATTAAAAGTTCTCTGGATTCATTTGTAACCAGTGGGTTTTTGGGAGAGATGGAGTTAACAGTTAATCATGTGTCTCTCTAAGCCTAGTCCATACCTAGGTTGTAGATTGTTAGAACCAGATTGTTTCCATCGTTTCTTGCAAACCGAGCAAATAAGGATATTGTACAGTAAGCTGTGTTCATTGTGTTTTACAGAGAACTCAAATTAGAGGATGAGAACAGCAGATGGACATGTTTTCTATTTAGTACTGTACATATATAGTATGTATACTCTACTGTGAAATATACAGTTTTTAAGAAATATTAAGTTTGGTGCTAAATATAAATGTTACTGTATTTTATTAAATTAAAAAATTTGGAGTTCATTTTCATTTCTATACTACATGTTTTCTATAACCGCCAATCCTGATTAGCTGCCAAAATTGTCCCCAAACAGATGGTGGTGTCTTATCGGGATTTGACTGTATCATATGATGCTGATGCGCAATATATATCATATTATGTTAGGTTTACAAAATATTATAACTTCATTTTATTTTTTAAAACAGATTTTTACAATAGAATGAGGTTTAAATATCACAGATGTGATTATTGGAAAAGTATTATAAGTTTAATCTGTTGCATAGCAAAAAAATGGTAATAACAAACCAGTTAATTATATAATTAAGCCTTATTAATAATCAAAAAATTTAAATTATTGTATTGGGCTTAATATTCATCAAAATCTTTCAAACTCTTATAGTTTATTATGTTTTGTTTTCTTTCTAACAGTATATGTATTTTTTTGAGTTTTATTTTTCTTTCTATTTATAAGATTGACAAAAACAACGTTTTTTTTACATTAAAATTTAATCATTCAATGAAATAATTGCTATTTTTTAGATGCAACTGATTCTCTGAATAAATCAAACCATGAATGAAGAAAAATCAGACAATATTTTCTAAAAAAATTTATAAAAACCAATTAAAAATAATATATGCAAATTTTGATTAATGAATATTAAGATTTATAATGTAATTAGTTCAAAATTTACTGAAATATTGTTATTAATAATTTATGTTTATTATGTTTTTCTTTTATTTCAATAATTTTTAGGTTAAATTTTTATAAATTTTCAAATTTATATCAAAAAATCTAATGTAAACAAAAATTGCTTACTCTCAAACATTAACTGTTATAATATTCTTTACTTTACTCTAATTGGATCCCAGCTGCTTTATTGTCCCTGTACAACCAATACCACATGCAGTTGAGTAAAGTAGGTTTGGCAGGAAAAAGGTTGGAAAAGATTTTTTTTTATTGCTCTTAAGCAATAAAACAAAAGTGCCATGCCTCTTTTTTGACAGATCTTTGTTTATATTAGTATTTCTTCACAAAAATACAATGAAAATGAAATAAAACAAAAATTAAAAAATATTGCTTATTCTAATGTAATAATTTTGTATTATCTGTAATATTTTTTAAGATTAACATTTTATAGTGGATCCAAAAAAATTTATTTTTGCAAAGAATTTCAGATATTAACTTTATAATCAACATATAATCAGAACAATATGAATATATTACTCCAGAATATAGAGAAGGAACAGGAGAAAAAAAGCTAATTGTATGAAGATATTCAATCAAATAAATTTTTATAAAAGCTTTGTAAATTAAAAAATTTTGACTAAAAATTATAGGAACCATCATCATTGTTAATATTTTTAATAATAATATAAATAAACTGTAAAAATTGCATTAATCTGAATTGGACTGATAAAATTGCAGTTTAAAAATTTACCAGTTTGTCTTTGCCATTGATGTGATATCACATCAGTAACCTCTGGTAATGACCTTGGACATGATATCACATCAATAGTATACTACAGGTTAAAACTATAAGAAGAAAATTAAGTCTTTATTGGTGTATTTTAAGAAATATTACAGACAACAATAATTGCAGAATTGACCGATTTCATTGGAAACACAAACTGCAAGGACGTCACAAAATGGCGTCGGACTGACAGAAAACAAATCACATGTGGTTGTTTGTGTAAGTGTTCTATCATGATATCTTTACAAACTCTAAATAAATTTATAATCAAAGTAGGCTTTGACTACTATAAGTGCCATTCAAATAGTACAAGATCAAGATAATGTGGTTTTTCCTATTTTGTGCAAGTTATGTACATGAACGTGAATTAAAAAGAAATATATTATTGGCCAAATGCTGGCATTCTCAAAGAAAAAAAGAGGAACCACATAATATAGAACTGTTATTGAAACTGATGTTGTTATTTTGAAACTAAGTGAATTATTTCTCTGTATTTCGTCATTCTAAGTCATTAATTTTTCAAAAAATAGTTAAAATATAATAATAATAGCATTTTCAAACAAAGGGGATAGGTTGTCACGGCTCTCCCCCTTTGTAAACATAATGTAACTAGCCCACAGCCTACAGTCATGTACTTGACCTTGGATGAACACTATTGACAGTAATTATACACCCCTGGTCAACTTATTACTGTCGTATTATCTCAACTAATTACTTTTGTATTATCTCTAGTCGAATTGTTTCGACTAGAGATAATACAAAAATTACTTTAATGTTTAAATTTTTGTGTTATTTTTAAAATATAACTAATATAAACAAACAATCAGCTGATTTGAAAAACCGTTAGATATTTCCCGCCAGAATCTAGGACGCCGACTTCCGCATCGATCGTCAAGTGTGGTATAGGTCGCTTTGTTTCTCTGATAAGTTAAAATTTATAAATTTTTAAATAATTAATTTTTTAAAAATTAAAAAAATTTTTCAAAATTTAATAATTTTTAATTTATCAAATTTTGTGTGTGAAAAACTAGTAAAATCGTATTATTTACAAGGGGCCAAACTCCCAAATTTTAATTTACTGGATCAAGATATCTGTAAAAAAGAAGTAAGAATAAAATCTGAAGAAAATGTAGAATGTGATAGAGCAAGTCAGACAAATTCGGATAATCTGTTCTTGAATTTTTGGCAGTCCAAAGATACGCTTATATTAGTAAATCCAATTATAAAACGATTAAAATATTTTTAAAAATTTAATTAAAAATCCAAATTTTGCCAAAATTTTGGTTACTTTGATAAAACAATGAAAAATATGACAGAAAATGATATTTTGAAAATTTATTTTTTCAACATAAATAAAAATAAGGGCACCAGATCCTGTCAATACGTTATTGACAACGGAGTGCAAAGAGTTAACAAAAATTAAAAAGACATTTTAATGGAGGGTCAATACGTTATTGACAACGGAGTGCAAAGAGTTAACAAAAATTAAAAAGACATTTTAATGATATTTTTGTGATGAATATATTTTTTTAAGTACATGATTATTTTAAAAAATATATATAAAATTCCAAACATTTCATTTCATAATTGCAATTTGTGTAAATGCAATCTTCTAGACTAAGTTGAACTTTTTCATATTCTCTCAGTAGGACTATTTGATCCAGGAAGACAACAAAATTCTACAATTTTTGAAATATTTTTGAAAGGGATTTGTCTATCAATGAAATGTTTAAATAACTCAACTCTTTTATGATAACAATTATCTTCTAACCTTCTGAAGTGCAGTAATCAATCTTGAGAAAATGTGCACTGCATATACAAGACAAACTTGTTGAGTTTTTTTTCATTCTCAACGTAACTTCCCCTTCTTTTTTTAATTGTTTATTCTTTGGAAATAGATGGAAAAACATATCATCTCTACCTTGCAAGTTTGTGCATCCAAATATGCAACAAAAGACCATTATATTTTTTTTATAACATCCACTACATTAAAGATTGTTTTCCATCACATAGCAGCCATGTTGGAAATAACACTGGAATGTTGGGAAAATAGAAGGCAGAGCTGAAATCGGTCAATTTAGATTAATACAATGATCTTAGATAACACAATCTACTACTAATAAATTAAACTATGTCATCGTCATATCTTATAATCTTATATTCTTGATAAAATTGAATTAATTGATTTAATTGAATTCTCATATTTTGTAGATGTGAAAGTCAGTTAAATTTATCAAAAATAGCTTGAGATGATATTTTTGATAAATGTGATTACTCTTGATTATTTCTTGATATTACTGAAGCCATTGGTTTAGTAAAAAAATTATGCAAATTATTTTATTATAAAGGAAGATCAACTATTTGGTATAATTAAAAAAAGACTGAGAATTTCAAATAATGATAGTGACAAATTATATATTTATCAAAATCTGATAATGAAAACCATTTGTTAATTAAATAAAACAGTTTTTTCATAATTATTATAATTTAGCAGTTCTTTTCAGGAATATCATATTTTACCAAAAGAGTTACCATATCATTTCATATAAAAAATATGAAAATATCTGAAAATACTTAAAATAAACAAACTTTTGAGTGTTTAACGTATATTTTTTATCTTACAATTAAAAACAAATTTTATATGAAAAAATCTATTGAAATAACATTTTGAACTTAGAAATTTTCACTTCTATATTCACAGAACAAAAAACAACATTATACAATCTATTAAACTATATTGACATCAACTTGTAAAGAGCATAATAAAAAATAAAATTGTCTTCTGTGTTTTATGAAATGGAAAGTGGAAGAAAAATACAGATCGCATTACTCATGTCAAGTATGACATAGAAATTCTTCGAATACAGATCGCATTACTCATGTCAAGTACGTCATAGAAATTCTCCCCCTCTGTGAAATATTCCCGACCCCTATTTCTACTGCGGTAAGAACAGTCTACTTCATTACGAGCTGCTGTGCGGAGATTTTCCAGACTTTACAATCGAAATTATTTCCTCTAATACAGCCCCTACGGTAGATGTCAAAACCTTTGTCATAAACTGTACATATAATACATTAATAGAAATTTAGTTATAAATTTAAAATAAAATAATGGACTTTTGATTTGTAAAGTTCATATTTCACTTACCTGAAAATAGCCATAAAGTTATTGGTTTTTGTAAATGAAACCTTGCATGAAATTTATCATCATCATAAAGATAAATGATCTATCCTTTTAGTAATATCTGCTCTGGATTAGGATAAATATAATCCAAATAATCTAAATTAAGATTATCTTCAACTTAGGATTTGAAGCTGCTGTAGTCCACTATATTGTTTTGCTGGATAATCTATAGAATAAATTTTAACCTGATTAAATTAGCTGTCAGTTTATTTAGAGATTTGACCTCATGAAGTGTAGCATGCTAAATCTGCAATTTAAAACCTATTTTAATCTGCAAATTAAGACTAATGCAACCAGCCTTAAACTTTTTTTAACATGAATTAACTGAAAGTAGTTTTATAGGAAATTAAAAACTGATTTATTTCATAGGGATGTTTTTGAGTTTAAATTTAAGATCTTTCTCAGTTATCCATTTTATATGTTAATTATATCCACTTAAATGTACCTTTATTATTGTACAGATTTCATCTGTAATGGTTATATTAAAGAGATAATTTAAATTGAATATTGTACATATTATAAAAGTTTCATAATTTATTTATTTACTATTAAATTTAAAATGAATATTGTACATATTATAAAAGTTTCATAATTTATTTATTTACTATTACAGAAATATTAAAAACTGATATTTTTTTTTTCTAGTGCCATTCATGCATTTTTAGTAATCAAGGTGTTATTGCAACATTATTATCAACAACAGAAATGTCCTCCTACTTTTCATTCCAATTCAAATAGTGGAAGCATTATTCTTGGCTTGGCATGTAAGAGTTAACATTTTCAGTAAATTTATTTAGCCTATATTTGTTTGTTCTGTAAAACCATTAATAAATAAAATAGCAATAATTTTAATTTTTATATATACATATCAATATTATTATTATTTTCTAATTTTAATACAATATAAAGTATAGTGAAACTTTGATCTATCGTTCCTGGATGTATCACTTTCCTGGAACATCATTCAATTTCTAGAATTTCTGAACAAATCTTGTTTCTATGGAAATTAAATCTGCATCAGACATTGATTTAGTGTTTTCCCACATCTATTTCATCAGAAAATTTAGTTCTGAAAACATTAATCATAGAGTGATTATTTTTAAGAAAGAGCACATCACTTATATATTGGTAAAAATTTACTTTATCTCTTGTCGTTAAGTGGCAAGTGATGTCGCTATCACATTGCATCCCATCATCATCAGTTTCCGTCCATTCTTATTCACTACCAGCATTGGAATGCTGGTAATGAGTCTGCAGTCTCTTCATCAATATATATTCTTGCCTGATTCAGTTTGTGATGTAATCTGTCTAACTGCAAAAGGTAAAGTTGCAAAGTCGCTGATTAGAACGAATGTCAATAACAATAATTATAAACTAAGCCTAACGGTTAGCGACTCTGCAAATTCCAGAGTTCGGCCTGAGCTCAGGTCTTAAGCTAAGTTCTAACTTAAAACTAATTAATTACAAATCAGTCTAACACAATGTAATGTCTAACTGACGAAACAAAACCGGAAATCGGAACTTATAACTAAAAGTGCCGATTAAGTGTTAAAGTAAAACGAACAAACGATGTTAGAACTTATGCTAATAATTTGAAGAAAATCTCAAACAAGTTAGAAAATATTTGTAAATCACTTAAAACATTTGAAATAATTATCTGAAATTTGTTAAATAATTGTTAAAAATCTAAATATAAAGTGCAAAAGTTTAGAGAAGAAAAAAAATTCAGAAAGTACCGAGAATCAAACCTACACCCTCGGACCGTCAGAACCCCAACGTAGCCACTTCGCCACTACAACACGTAGTCGAATGTCCAAGCATTTGCTATTTAAGTAAAACAAAAAATTTCTGAAATTTCAAAAGTGATTTTCTCAAAAACGCTAGAGTGTGATCCCCAATATAGGGGTGATTCTTCATCTACTGTTTATGCTCTTTCAGATGAAAAAAAATATCGGCAAAATCCCAGACACATCGGGTGCAATGTTCCCTTGTTAGCTCATATAACAGGAAAAGTTTTTTAATCAATTAAAACGTTTATAGCCTATCTAAAAGCTATAGTATATAATCTTGTTGATAAAGGTTCATTGAAGCCAAAAGTACTCCAGAGTATACATATTTGCAACACTAAATGTTTTTCTACCTAAAACAGTGCTTGTTCTTATATTTTTTTGTTTATATATTTTTTTAATATTTAAATACTACACTAAATATAAATTTTTTACATTTAATATAGCTATGTTTTACATTGTTTGATTAAGATTATTTATAATAAATACATTCAAATAATATGCTATCACTAACAATAATTCATAAAAATTTCAATTACAGAATATTAAATACTTAGTTCAAATTAATAAAAAAAATACAAAACAGAGACCAGTAAAGTTCCATCTGCAAAAATATAATAAATTTATGCAAGTATTTTTTTATAAATTATCATCCTCATTCACACACTGAAAACATATGAATTTTATAGAAGATCAAAAAAAATATATGAAGAATTTCAGAAAACAACCAAAATTTCTAGAAGACTAAAAAACTATACAGAAAATGATCAAATATCATCTTTCCTCCCTAAATTTGAAAATAAAATCTCAACAATCAACCAAATGACAGAACATAGCAAAAATAATATATGAGATTATAATATAACCTTCTAATTATGACTGCTTTTACTATTTATATAAGTTATATTCCAAATAAACAGCACTTCAAGCAGTTAGTTAACAAAATTCTTTATTTGCCAACTACGGCGGAGAAGGTGGAAGTACGTTAACTTTTAAACTAAAATATAATACGTTATCATATAAGAAAATAACGATAAATAAATAATAGAGTACATAATAAAATAAAAATAGGATAGGTCAAAGTTAACTTCCTCACAAAGTAAATCTTTACCAGACTTTGTGCAGTTAGCTATGCAACCTTAGATGTGCTTATCTGTCAGACAACAAGTTGAAGGAAATCTTTACCAGACTTTGTGTAGTTAGCTATGCAACCTTAGATGTGCTTATCTGTCAGACAACAAGTTGAAGGAGAGAAGGTGATGATAAGAGCCTGATCTAGCTTGAAAAAAACCTTTCAGTGTGCATGTTGCCAGCATTGTGCTAAGCCTCATGAGCATCTTTGTGCAAACATTTGATTTGCATTAGTTTATTTCAAAATTTGTAAATTTTCAAAACTTTATGGCACTTTTAACCTTTGACACCATTGAGTACCATATATCTTATGCCTGTGGATGGTGCAATGCTACATGTTGCCAGATCAAGTAACTTTTAATGCATTTTTATGAGAAAATATTATAAAGTTTAAAAGGTTTGTAAATCTTTTTCAGCAATTATAAACTCTCTCTAGTGAAAAAATATAAAAAATTACTATTAATTTTTGTGAAGAAGTTAACTCTGATCTATCCTATTATTTTATTACTCTTCATTATTATTTCTTATTATTTTCATTATTATTTAAAGTATTATGTTTTAGTTTAAGAATTAATTCACATTTCACATCCTCTGTCTCATCAGTTAGAAATTACAAGTTATGGACCAGAAATCACCTCCAACGTATTCTCTTGCTCGTGACATCATTAACTCTAACAAGGAGATGCCACAAATCTCTAAATCATTTTCCAAATGAGTCATAGCTTATTCGGTAGCTTGTATATAGATGATAAAAACCTAAAGGGGTTAGAGTGAATGGGCCTTTGTTTACGAGAAATTTGGGCACAAAGTTAGGTTTACTCAGCGATGCAGAATATATACATGAAACATAACAGTTTTCAATATCTGTCGGCATAGTGGGGTTGGTTAAGTCGCTTGTTTCACTAGATATGTTAGGGTCGCAGATTTGCGTCTCATTAGCAGATTTTTTTTTTAATATTTTGTTTTAATTATTTTAGGACATGTAACTAATACTTTTTTGTGCATTATTGTTGTTTTTAAAATTTATTCCGTTTTATTTGAGCGATTTAAATAATATGAAAACATAATTTGCATAGTTATCATTTAACCCAAATGTCAGTTCTACTACATAAACAGAAAAAACATCAAACATCGGTACCAAAACATTGATGTTCAACACTAGTTTTTATCATCTATATAAAAGCTACCGAATAAGCTATGACTTATTCGGAAAACGATTTAAAGATTCCTGGCATCTCCTTGTAAGTCATTTCCATTGATCTGATGTGAGAATAAAAGAATGATCTCATATCAATGTTTTATATTCAGTATATAATTAATTGTAAAGAAGATGACATGAATTTGCAAAGTCACAAATTCTAACGAACACCAGTAATAATAATTATAACTTAATCTAACGGTCTAATGACTCTGCAAATCCAGAGTTTGGCCTGAGCTCAGGTCTTTTACTACGTTCTAAATTAAATCCAAAACAATCTAAATCAAAACTTGACATTTAACTGACAAAAACAAAAACAACTGGAAATTTACAACTAGAAGTATCAAGTAAATGTTAGATTGAAAACAACAAAACAATGTTAGAAACAATGTTAGAAGCTTATACTAATAAATTGAATAAATTCTGAAAACAAGTTAAATAACAAAAATATAAATTTATTAGACTCAAAACACACTACTAAAAGTGTTAATTAAAGCTTTATTAAAACAATAATAAAGCAACAATCAATTAATCAACAAAAAATTCAATTATTCGTAAGAAATAAACCTTAAATATTACTAAAATTCTAATACCTCCACCACTGATACAAACTTCAAGCAATTGTAGACCTTTACAAGAAATTTGAATGTCACTATTCCAGTTCTAGCTCAATACAACACCTCGTTGTGTCATTGGTTGCTTCTGTTTTTTATACCTCATGACTTACAATCCCGATCTCGGCTCATTTGCATAAAGTCACGTCACAATATCAAATTTATTAGCTTACAGAGTAATCAATTCATATCATCCTCTTTACAATTTAATTATATACCGAACAAAACATCGATAAGAGATCATTCTTATATTTTCTCATATTGGCTCAGTGGTAAAACTAACTAAGATTAGTTGATGTCATTAGCCGGAGAAGCTCGATCAGAAGACGGCTGTCTGTTCTGTAACACGTGATTGCGAAATACTGAGACGGAGAATGTGCAAAGTAAGTCAACTCTTAAACTAAAATATAATATGTTAAATAATATCGAAAATAACGATAAATAATAAAAGAGCATAACAAAATAATAAACAGGATAGGTCAGAGTTAACCTCTTCACAAAGTGATCACTGTAAACTAAGAAACTTGTGCTTGTTGAACAACTTTTATGTAAATGAGATGAGCTCCAGACTAAAAGTTACTACTATAAAAATGTGTGTTACTTGAGAATGAGAGGTATATTGTATTGCATTGAACTGATTTGTGACTTTTGACTTTCTTTATAATGTGAGGAAGTTGACTTTGACCTGTCCTATTTTTATTTTATTATGCACTCTATTATTTATTGTTATTTTCCAATATGCTAACGTATTATATTTTAGTTTAAAAGTTAACTTACTTCCACCTTCTCAGTCGTAGTTGGCAATCACGTGATACGGAGTCGGAACCCGTATCCGGAAGAGCTATCCCGGTTAATGATGTCATCTTATCTACATAAATTTTACCACTGAAACTGATATGT
>AYEL01077616.1:0-23625 GCA_000484575.1 Olivierus martensii
GCTCGGATCAACTCCCCGAGGTTTTGTGATTCCCTAGGATGCAAGCTTCCCCGGCCTCTGGTAGAACCCACTCAGCCCGAGCAAGGCCAACCCTCGGGTGGGTGAACCGCGGGTAGACAGGCAGAGAGAGAATCAATGAGGTGTTGGAAGGTATTCACAGGGATGTTGAGCCATGCTGATTCCAGTTCAGTCACCAGCTGCCGAAGGTTGCGTGGTTGAGGATTCATGGAGCGAACAACCCGATCGAGGTAGTCCCAAAGATTCTCAATCAAGTTTAAGTCCGAGGAATTTGGGGCCAGGGAAGTACAGTAAATGCATCCTCATGCTCTGCGAACCACGCACGTACACTGCGAGCTATATGACACGTCGCATTATTCTGCTGGAAGATGCCATTGTGCTGAGGAAAAAAAATCCGCATGTAGGGGTGTACATGGTCCAAAAGGATATCTGCATACTTGTGCTAATCCATAGTGCCATCCACAATGATGAGTGCACCCAAAGAATGCCAAGAAAACATTCCCCAGACCGTAACACTGCCTCCTCCAGCTTGCATCCTTCTGACAATGGTTGCAGGGTGATTGTTTTCCGACATTTCACGTCTTATACACCAACATCAATCGGTCCGATGGAGCATAAAACATGATTCATCAGAGAAAGCAACCTGTCGCCACTCAGTGGGTGTCCACATGCGGTACTGCCGTGCAAATTCCAGCCTCCGTTGCCGATAAACAAGTTTTAGCATAGGTGCGGTAACCAGACACATGCTGCGGAGCCCCATACACAGCAACGTTCACTGAACTGTCATTTGGGACACACTTGTGGTAGCCCCTTGGTTCATCTGGGCAGTAAGTTGCTCCACAGTTGCATGCCAATTTGCCCAAATGCATCACCGCAGCCGTCATTCCCCTCTGTCATCTATAGCCCGTGGAGCGCCACACCTTCCACATCGCCGATTTTCAGTAGTGCCATTTTGCCATACATGGTACACTTTCACCACGGCAGCACGCGAACATTTCACAAACGTCACTGTTTCGGAAATGCTGTCGCCCTTGGCCCGGAAGCCAATGATCATGTTTTTTTGAATGTCGGATAAATCCCTCCATTTCTGCATGATTCCAATTGCAATGTTTCCCACTTCTCTCCAACACCCTTTATATCCCCTCCACAGCTGTTGCTGCCACGTGCCTACTTTGCATTATTATTTCGCACTAACGTCCACAGTAGGGGGTGGTCACATTAATGTGACTGGACTGTGTATTAAGAAGTGACACATCATTTTATCTGTGCACAAATGCTTTGAAAACTTTTCCAGACTAGACCATCGAGGTAGTAGTCATGCAGTCAGATAGACCTATGGCTAGTTGATGGAAAATAAACGAATAAATAAGTGAGACTTTCCTTCGCCAAACCAAAAAAAAAGTCTGAAAAAAAAAAAAAAAATTTTAAGCTCTTGTATATTGTAGAAGATATATGAAAACATTGAAATCAAATGTAACTTACAATAATATGAATATTTCATCCAAAATCCTCCATGCTCAAATTATGCTATTCAATCTACTTGGCAAGTTATTTATTAGCATTTCACATTCGTTGGTCAGTCGGATGTCATTCCAGCATTTATATATGTTTTCCCAAAGCTGGTCTGGATTCGCTGCAGCATATGCACTAGAATTCTGAGCAATAGTTCCCACAGGTTTTCAATTGGATTCATATCCGGCCCTCTTGCTGGCCAATTCATTTCCTGAAGGACAGTTTGATTTGCCATCCCGTTTTTAGTCAAATTAGCCATGTGGATAGGCAATCTGTCGTGAAAAAATCGAATTTTGTCTCCAAATAATGCTCTTACAGATGGAATGCATGCATTCTCCAATATGTATGAAAACATTGAAATCAAATGTAACTTACAATAATATGAATATTTCATCCAAAATCCTCCATGCTCAAATTACGCTATTCAATCTACTTGGCAAGTTATTTATTAGCATTTCACATTCGTTGGTCAGTCGGATGTCATTCCAGCATTTATATATGTTTTCCCAAAGCTGGTCTGGATTCGCTGCAGCATATGCACTAGAATTCTGAGCAATAGTTCCCACAGGTTTTCAATTGGATTCATATCCGGCCCTCTTGCTGGCCAATTCATTTCCTGAAGGACAGTTTGATTTGCCATCCCGTTTTTAGTCAAATTAGCCATGTGGATAGGCAATCTGTCGTGAAAAAATCGAATTTTGTCTCCAAATAATGCTCTTACAGATGGAATGCATGCATTCTCCAATATATCGATGTATTGAGCAGCTGTCAGGTTTCCATCAAATTGTATCAATTCGCCTGGACCAGCTGCTGATATCCATCCTAAACACCTAGAAAAACAGGTAAGTTTCATAAATAAAAGATATTCACATAACTATATGTTATTTCTCAAAACAAATATATAATATTTAATTTGATGATAGTTTGCATATTAGTAAAGGAAAAACACTAATAAGTATTGTTTTATCCAGTTTAATTCTTCATTCATTAATCACATTACAGTCTAGCATAGCTACCAGATTGAATAACTTGGGCATAAGTACTTGATTAAAACTATATCACAGGTCTGAAGATTCTTGAAAACAGGAGTATCAGTGAAAGGTGTTAAGTCCAACGGGTTTGTTAACAATCAAAACATACAAAACAACAATCAACAGAAATGCATATCATCATGTAAGAATAATAGACAGGGTTGCCACTCAAACAGAATACTAAAATTCCCAGACTTTTCCAGGTTTTCCAGGTTACTTTACAAAAAATTCCAGTCTTTTTCCACATTAACGTAATAGATAAATATTAATTAACAAAATAGTTAAAACTAAAGAATAAGTGAGGAGACAAGTTCAACATTAGTCATTCATAACAGGCCTGCTCAACCTACAACCTGTTGCAGTCTTCTATGAGCATGTGAGATGATTTATATATTGACAAGTGTCTTTTTTATAATGAAAAAACTTCTTTCTACAGTTTAGTGTTGATTTTTAAGAAACTTTTATGTACGAGGGTAATCCAGAAAGTAAGCTCCGTTTAGCAATGCAATATTTAAAATCAAAAACACTATTAATACTACTTTTAGTAAAAAACAAATCTGTTTAGTCATCTCTCTCGATATTTCTTCAGTCTTCAATCATCCCTAAGATCTTTTATGGACTAAGAAAACATAAATGCCCCTGAGGTGTTCCTGTGGACACCTCACGGAGATGTCAGAACAGAAAACAGATCCTTTATTAAGCAAAGAAACCTTACTATGATTAAAATAGTCGATTAGTAGATGACAGGTGGTAGATGATAGAATTTTCAGGACATTTATGTGTTTATATTTATATATTTACATTTATATGTTTTAAAAAAATTTGCTTTTTTTTTTATTCGTGTATAAGCTTCAGAAATTTTTTTTGAAAAACCCTCACTTCAGAAAGCCCCACTTCAGAAAATTTTTTTGAAAACCTCAGCTTATACATGAGTATATACGGTAGGTTTCTTGAATCAGGACTTTGTTTATTCTAAGCATATTTTTATTTTGGTTTTGGTAAATAGTAAGTGTTTAATAATAAAAAAGTTACTATAGTTTTTATTTTATAGTAGAGACTAATTCTGTTTTTGATTATATATCAGCACATTTCTTTCTACAATTTAGAATATTTATTGCAAAATTAATCACATTCTAATTTATGTTTTTAAAAAATATTTTTAACTGAAGAGGGCTTATTAATAGCCAAAAACGTTTTTGTTGTTATTTATCACACTACTGACTAATGAAAATGAGCATTTGATGTAGTGGAACATCAGTTTTTTAAAATGTCTCTTAAATTTGTGGGTTGTTATATTCATCTGAAATTTATTAAATAGAGAGAGAAAATATTTCCTATTCTGCAGAAAAAGAACAAAGCTCTTTGAAGTATATATACTGTTTTAAGAAATTTTGAAACATTTTGCAATTTTCTGTCTATCAGTTTAAGCAGATTCTTTTTATTTTAATTTTTTATCTATAACAATGTCTACAAAATATTCCTATAACATCTTCATAACTATGCCATCCTATATAAAACATGAATATCATATAAACAACAAGAACATAAGTATGAAATTGATGCTGGTTTGCTTGTAGAAAAATAATAAATATAATTTGAAAGCTTGTTCCCAGATGGAACTACTTGTGGCAAATTCATAAGAATAGGTCATGTTATGTGCCAAAGAGCTAAGCATGAGAGAGATATAGAATAATTTTATATTGATTAATTCTTTGCCTGTTTTAAAATAGGCTTAGGTTCTAATGAGAAGAAAGAGGAAACATTTCTGTATTATGCATAAGTATAATTGACAGTGTGTTAAGATGTATTTTGAATAAATAAGTTAATCTGGCAATAGTGCTAGTTTACAATTTTTATGTTATATTAAGGATATCAAATAACCAGTTAACTGATGCATTTATTTTTGTTGATAGGAAAGAGTACAATAAAATGAAGTAGAATATTCCAATATTTTTAATTAATAATTTGAATCACATTAAAACAAAATTTGGTAAATAACAAATATAAAATATGTAAATAATAATGATTTCAGTATTTTTTTTTTTTTGATCACATTTTATGAATCATTCAAAAATTATTGTATTTTCATTCAACCAACCAAATACAGAGAGAATCATTTTAATGCAAAAAATTGGTTAACAAGAAACATTCTCACTGACTCAGCAGAAAAGTATACTTTATCATTGTATTAAACTACTGTTAACATAAAATAGATAATTCATAAACATCAGTTAAGATGAAAAAATCGTTTTGTTCCAAGAAAATTCATAATTTTATTTAAAATTAAATTAATCATCATATAACTCCCCTTCAAGTTGAAATGACTAAGTCATTAGACTTATCCCATTTCATCAAAAGGGATATGTAACTGCATCTCCAAATTTCAAAACAAACTATAACAATTGATGACAGATACAATTCGTTACTGAAATGCTGTTATTTTCAACCAACAGATGTCTTTCTTTCAACCGTAAAAGATTGAAAGAAAGCATATAAGTAAAAATGGCATTAAGACACTGCTTTTATAATCAATTTAGTATTTTTAGGAGAGAAAATAAGTTTATAGAAATAGAAATGTCACTTGTAATGCAACATCTACAGAAAATATGATTTTGGACAATTTAACTTATAATAGTTATTCAGAAACTTATATCATAGAAGCAAATAGTCATTTGTATATATTTAGAATATAGTAATCAAAGATAATAAATACAACAATACAAAGTATTCATAAAACTAAATGCAATCTTTTTAGATCAATACTAACCTTTGGATTTCCTCCTGCCTCCTTAGCTGCATATACTAACTGTAAAGCACATTCTGCAACAGTTTTTGACTGATCAAGAAGTGCCATCTGTTGTTTTGAATTAATTGTTTTTGATGCACTACCTATTGCACTTTTTATTAGTGGATCAAAGTAAGTAATCATTTGGGATACCTAAAAATAATTTTAAAATCTTAATAAATGGGCAATATTGAAATATTTAAATAAAAATAAATAGAGGAATAATATATACAATATCATTAAGCTTAGAAAGGATCAACTTTAATTAAAATAAGAATAAAAAACTGAAAAAATAGCAATAATTTTAAAGAACATATAACAGAAGTGAATACAATAAGATTAACATCGTACTTATATAAAGCTTAAATTATTATAATCTGAGATCAAACTGGAAATGTATCTCAATTATTGACAACTTTAAACAATTTTTGTTTGACTTGTTGACTCCTATCCCTACTACCCATATGGCCAATACAAGAATGACACAAAGATATATGTTAAGCCTAGCGGACGTTTGAATAAATTTAAATGCTAATATGTATTTCAGTATTTATGCATTATTATTGATTTTTATTAATAATATTAGTCTATACAATTATTTTTATTGAATATAAATTATTTTTTTTATTTTATTTATTTACATAAAAGATAACAGAAATATGTTCTTTGTAAAAAAAAAAAAAAATTTTAATTTAACCCTTTTAATAGTTTCTATTCTATAATGAATATTTATATATAATGAAAAATAATTTAATAATGAAAAAGTTCTTTTTCATAGACTGTATTGATTAAAAAATAAATATAAAAAAATTAAATATAAGTTAGTGGAAAAAAATATTTTTTGTTAAAATTAGAAAACAAAAAGTTTCAAGAACAAAAGGCAGTAATCAAATTGCAATAAACTATAAACAATAAAAAAATATTGAAAAAAGTTTCAACTTGAAATAACTATAGTATGAAGTGGCAGAATAAGTGACTTAGATCATATTGAACTTTAGTTCAAAGTGGCAGTGTACAGATTAAAATTGTCAATAATGGAGATTTTATATTTTAATCTCAGATTATAATAATTCAATGTATTCATAGGCAGGATGTAGATATTATTGTATTCACTTCTATCATATATTCTTTTAGTGTCTTTCACAACTGATCTTTTGGCTACTTCTGTATAATATTTATTTTGAATTGACATATACATTTACGGTGAGGATTTTGTTTCCTATAAGTCTTTTTTCTTTTTACAACTTGTGATGAATTAAAACACTGTAGAATTCTGTTCTTTTTTTGCAGTGAAATGCCTAATTTTATAATCTTGTTTTTACAGATTTAAATATGATGTATTTGAAAAGCAAAAAAATTGACAGGAAATATTTTCCATGAAGAGCTTGTACTGTATATTTATTTTCATCAACCTGTTTATTAGAATTAAATAACAATATTATAATATATTGAACATGAAACCATTATATTTATATTGAACATATAATTCTGAATGTTTATAACAGGGGTGGGCAAACCGCAGCCCTCCAACTAATAGCTATAATGCCAAAAATTTTATCGATAAATAAAACAAATACAAAAAAATATCAAATTGTTCCATATCTCAGCAATATAGTTTATGTAATTTCTAGAAAAATAATAAATAATAATTCATATGGTAAACTGCATATGTCATTAGAGTGTCATATTTCTTACAAAAATAGATTTGATTAACCGTTAACCAGAATAAACGTCATTGCATAAGAAATTGGTTGCAAAATACATTCAAAATCAAATAAAATCGTTTTGTCAGTCAATCAACTCAATACCTTTTGTAATTTCATGGTGTTTGTATTTAATATTTGTGTAATTTCCTAAACAGGTATGTTTCACCTCTTAAGATCTTTCTGTTTTGGTTACATAATTTTCTAAGAGAATTTTATCACCTCAGACATATTAGGCGGGATTTTGGGAGTTTTTTTTTTTGCTATTTTGTTTTACACCTCTTTCCAGTCAGACAGATACTAAAGGGCAGAATCACTTTCAACCACAGCTACACCCATACCCGTTGAGGGGGTCAGATAGTGAAGAATAGAGATCACTGGGAAAGTGAAGGCCCTAGGCTATATTTCATTGATGCAACATGGCCCTTTCCCCCAAAAGTTTGCCCACCCCTGTTTATAAGATAAACTTAAGCAATAGTTATTACATTAGAAATTAAAAAGACTGATAAATACAAATATTACAAATGTATTTAGTAATATGTTTGTTTTATTTTAATTACAAAATTTTAGATTGCAGTATGCCAAAATGAATATCATTTATTTGATGATATTTAATATTATTTTACTATTGATGACAAGAATTGTAATACTTTTTAAATTTTATATTTTTTTATTAGAAAGTATTAATTTGATATTATTTCTTTTCAACAATTGAGATTTTTTAATGTTATTAAAATATCTGAAATTTTTAGGATACATTAAAATGCTAAATATAAAAGATGGATTCTACTTGTAATGTAAGAACATATGGTCTGGTGAATATATCTATTAAATTAAAATAAGAAGTCATTACCATGTGAAGAATCAAATCTAAATCTTTCCTTTTTATCTATCTATTTCTTATTATATTTATTTATTGAGTATTTTATTTAGTTAAAGGTAAAGATACTTATAATCCCACTCAATCTTTCAAAAATGGTGGTAATAAATACTTTGGTTTCACTGTTGATTACGTGTGTCATGACATCTGATTTTAAAACATCACTACCAGAGAGAGATCTCATAATCAAGTTAAAAATTGTCTCTTTTCAATGGAATTACAAAATATTATATTTATAATAGTAAATATTATAATTTTACAGATGAATGAGTAGAAAAAGAAATTATCTGATAGATTTATGTAAATGAGCTTGAGTGCAAGCCTACCATGTATATCACTTAGGAACTCTCAAATCCAAAATTCATAATGAAGTCAATTATGAATCCAAAAAGAACTTTTCTTTTGGATTTTTGGATAATAATTAAAACTAAATTAATTAAATAATTATAATTTGGATTTGGTTAATAATTAAAATAATTAAAATAATTAAATGCTTTAACTGCTACACCACCACTTTGGTAGAAAGAGGTGCCATTTTTTAGGTATATAAGTGGTGCGATCCGGCGTCATGACATTTGACTTCGATTTTTTTAGAAACGGAGTCATAGTGACCTAAACCCTTTTACACCAATTACTTTTCAATGGCCCCCAACCTGTATGTTAAAGCTGATTGAAATTGGTTGGACGGAGGTTGTGGCCTCCCCTTGTTATTTTAATAACTTTGTTTGTGCTTTATTATTGTTTCAATAAAAGCTTATTAATATTTTTCTAAATGTTTCTGTAGATTTAATAAACTATTTTTATTGTTTAATTTACTTGTTTTTGTATTCATTATATTTATAGTTAAGTATACTTATGCATTTTTGTTGTTTTGATTCTATCATGTTTGTGATTTTTCTTTAATAATTGTGAAGTTCCAGTTGTTTGTTGGTGTTAGAATAGCTATTATTTTGGAAATTAGTTTTTCAGTAGAAGTCCTTTCCAGGTAGACTCATTTTTTGCTTTGATTTTATATTCTTTTTAAAAAATTGTTATCAAGTAAAATATTATAATCCAATTATAAAATTATATCTGTATTTTTTATTAAATTTATATTATAGATATAAGCCTACGTTAAGAAAATTTATTTTTAATATAAATAATTAAAAGTCAATCAGGTGTATTGAAACTAAAATTTAAAAAAATTCAAAAAGTGGAGTTAATCGATTTGGCTTGTGAACAGCTCATATGTCAGATACTGATTCAGGGAACCATTCCAAAGCTGTCCATAATCTTCGTAAACTCGATGATGAAGGATGGATCAGTTCCTTCTATGGGAAGAGGCAAAGGTTATAAAAACATGTTATAATAAGAAAAATTTGTTCTTAGAAGAATCAATAATAATTGCTGAAAATAAAAATTATACAAATGTCGTTAATGATCAACCGAGTACAGACATTTGTTGTGAATAAAATTGAACTCTGGCCACATTTAGACACCTACGCCGAACTTTGTTTTTGCGAATGAGTCACCTCTGTCGTTCTTCCCGCGTTTTTTTTTTTTTTTTTTTGTTGCGAATGAGTCACCTCTGTCGTTCTTCCCGCGTTTTTTTTTTTTGTTCTGTTGCTGTTGCTGTGCTGTATGTAGAACACATATATTGTAATCTATCTCAATATATATCGACAAAATAAAGAAATAAGGTTTAAACTATAAACCTGGATTATTTATTTCTTCTTTAACGACAAAAGGTTATGGGCCCAAACACAAAACGAAGGAGTTCACTACGGATTAGAATTTTTTAACATCTTTTGTCAACCCGACATTGTTCAAATATACGTAGTCTGCCGTCTGCCATTTTTCCTGGACTGTTTGTTCGTTGAAGAAAGAATGGATGGAGATAGAGCGAAAATTGAAAAACTTGTGGATTCTAGCAACTGGATGCAATGGAAATTTCAAATACGAGCGATTTTAGATGCTCGTAACGCCTTAGAGTTAATCGATGGTATATTCATCAAATCCGAAAATGATGCTGACAACATGGCTGAATTGAATCGATGGAAAAAGGCTAATAAGATAACAAAAGAAATTTTAGTTACAACGCTGGATAAAAAACCGTTGTCACTGATAATGAATTGTGATACAGCACGTGAAATTTGGATAAAATTGCTAAATATCTATGAACAAAATTCGGCGGACTCGATATATCTACTTCAGACGCAATTTCGTGAATATCGCTATACCTATGGTGATGATATTGCAACAAATGTAAGTAAATTAGAATTATTTGCTAAGCGGCTAAAAGAATTGAATGAACCGATTTCAGATACAATTCTAATGACGACAATTCTGAATACGTTACCGCCCGAATTTCGCCATTTTCATAGCGCTTGGGATTCAACGCCTGTCGCAGAGCGAACTTTGGGTAAGTTAATATCGAGATTGATAGTTGAAAAAACGAGACTTGGAATTTCTGACTTAAGAACAAATACTGAATCTGCGTTAATGGCAAAATGACAGCCGAAAGGTTTTGGAAGTAAAAGTACTGATCAACATAAACTTAGTAAAGAAAAGGCTGATGCAGTTAAAACCTATAAAAAATATTAGATTTGTGGAGGTCCACACTTACGGTATGATTGTCCTAAGAAAAAGCAAGATAAAAATTATTCAGATAGACAAATAAATACTCGGGGTTATGCAATGGTGAGTAAAGCAACAAAATGGATAATTGATTTAGGATGTACAGAACATGTTTGCTGGCAAATTGAATATTTTACCACGTATGAGAAGTTAAAGGAAACAGTTACCTTTGAATTGGGTGATGGCCGCAGGGTTGCCGCCAAAGGTATTGGATAAATTAGAATAATATCACATGTAAATGGAGCAGAGCACCATCTTAAAAATGTTATGTATATCCCTGAGATGAAGGTTAATTTGTTCTCGGTTCGATCAGTAGCAGAAAAGGAGTTTAAACAAATAATCTTGGGTAATAAGTGGCTATTTAAGAAAAACAATTCACTCGTTGTCGAAGATCACAGAAAAGATGATGTGTGTATTCTGGACATTGACGTAACTGAGAACAAAGAATCTAGTCTCTTAGTCAGGAGTCATAAAGAGAATTCCCTTCAGGTATGGCATGAAAGAATGGGACACCAGAACAAGTCTCATGTAAAAGAATTATTGAGGTCAAAAGGCATTGAAACTGTAGCTTCTGACGAATCAGAACACTGTGATGGTTGTGCATTTGGAAAATTTCAACGTACAAATTTTCGAGAAATGTCAAGGGCAACTAAACCAGGTGAACTGATTGTAACTGATGTTTGCGCACCTATGGAGGAACCCTCATAAGTTGCTATAGATTTTTTGTCATATTCAAGGATGATTTTACACAATATCGGAAAGTCTTTTTTCTTCGCCACAAGAGTGAGGTTACGACCTGTTTCAAGGACTATCTTAAATATGTTCGTACTCAAACTGGAAATGTTGTCAAAATGGTTATGTCAGATAAAGGGACAGAATATACCAATGAGGATTTTATTGCAGTTGCAAAAAATAATGTCATAGAGTTAGGACGATCTGCCATTTATACGCCTCAACAAAATGGACGAGCTGAGCGAGAAAATTGCACTCTAGTTGAAATGTCAAGAACGATGCTGCTGACACATGGAATGTCAAGACGTTTCTGGGCTGAAGCATTGAATTGTGCTACTTATATTTTAAACAGAACAGGAAAAAGTCGTGAAAAAGGAAAGACACCTTACGGAGCTTGGTATGGTCGTGAGTATTCCCTAAATCATTTGAGAATCTTTGGGAGCGAATGTTTTGTTCGAATTCCTAAGCAGGTAGAGGTGATAAAAAATTTGGGACAACAAGCAAACAAGGAATTTTTATCGGATATGAAGAGGTCTCTGGAAACTATAGAGTCTGGATACCAGATGAATCTCCAGTTGAAATCAGTCGAGATGTTGAATTTCATGAAGTTTCTATCCCAAACACCTTGTTGGACTTGAGTCAGGGAAAGAAAGATAAGGACACTGTTGTGAATCAAGAAGAAACTGAGTTATCGTGCATGCGAGAAGAGGATCAAGTACAAGCTAATCTGGTGGAGCAACAACATAACCAACAGGTGTTATCCATGAATAATGGCTATCAGTTAAGAGACAGAGACAAACTTTAACAGCCAAAACGATATGCATATCTGTGTCGTAAATCCACTATTGAACCAAATTCTTATGACGAAGCTATGCAAGTACCTGAAAAGGAAAGCTGGATTAGAGCAATGAACGATGAAATGGATTCTCACCGGAAAAACAATACTTGGAAACTTATTTAACCTGATTAGAATATGAAGCCACTATCAGTAAAATGGGTTTATCGTGTAAAAACTAAATCTAATGGAGAAGTAGATCATTTTAAAGCTCGTCTGGTTATCAGGGGGTTTGAACAGAAGTTTGGTGTGGATTACAATGAAACGTTTAGTCCGGTCGTCCGACACGACACTGTGCGATTATTACTTTGGCTTGCTGTTGCAGAGAAGATGGAAATCAGCCAATTTGATTGCAAAACAGCCTTTTTAAATGGAAATTTGGAAGAATCGATATTTATGGTCCAGCCAGAAGGCTATAATGATGGATCTGGACGCATTTGTAAATTAATTAAGAGCTTATATGGACTTAAACAAGGACCAAGATGTTGGAATCAAAGACTGACCGGATTTTTAACTTCTATCAATTTTACATATAGTACTTACGATTCCTGTATGTTTATTAAAAGGGATAATTTGACTGTTATTGCTATTTATTTGATGACGGATTAATTCTTGCAAATAGGAAAGAAGACATTTGTAAACTACTATATCAACTGCAAAATGAATTTGAAATCACGATTTGTGATGAAGTTAGGCATTTTTTGCGATTTCAAATAGAACGCTTTGATGATGGGAAAATCAGAATACAGTACATCAGACTGCATATATTTTGAGAACGCTGGAAATGTTTGACATGAACAACTGTCGACCTTCTAAAGTTCCAGTGGATAAAGTATCTCTGGATATACTGAACAATGAAATAGAAGCAGATAACATACATTCTGCTGCATCTGCAATTGGACGGCTTATGTATCTTGTTGTTACTATTAGACCTGATCTGGCATATGCAGTTGGAAAGGCATCTCAATGGTTATCTAAACCACAATAGAACTTTGGAAATTTATTAAACGAATATTTAGGTACTTGAATGGGACGATTGAAAAGGGAATAGTATACAGTGGATCAGCTACTGGTTATCTGAACGTGTTTAGTGATGCTGATTATGCTGGAGATTTACAAACCAGGCGATCTACTACCGGCTATGTATCTACATTAGGAGATGGAGCAATTACATGGAGCAGCCAACGCCAAGGATGTGTAGCACTTTCGACAACTGAGGCAGAATATATAGCAGCATCAACAGCTGCTAAGGAACTAATTTGGTTACATGGTCTCATCAAAGAATTCAAACCTAAAACTGTAGCACGTCTGTTAGTGGACAATCAGGCAGCCATGAGATTGGCTAATAATCCCGAGCAACACAAACGTACAAACATATCTCAGTAAGGTATCATTATATTCGAGAACTGGTAATGGACAAAAGAATTATATTGGAATATGTTGAAACAAACAATCAGGTAGCAGATATGTTAACAAAACCGTTAGGACCTGTACAGCTAACAAAGCTAAGTGAGAAAATTGGTTTATTTTGACTTTAAATACTGATACTGCAACTTTCTTTTCCGTCAAAGTTCAATTTTAGGGAGAGTGTTGTGAATAAAATTAAACTCTGGCCACATTTATATACCTACGCCGAACTTTGTTTTTGCGAATGAGTCACCTCTGTCGTTCTTCCCGCGTATTTTTTTTGTTCTGTTGCTGTGCTGTATGTAGAACACATGTATTGTAATCTATCTCAATATATATCGACAAAATAAAGAAATAAGGTTTAAACTAGAAACCTAGATTATTTATTTCTTCTTTAACGACAAAAACATTTCTGCAGCTTGGCGATATACAAACTGCAACATACGCCGCTTTGATTTAATCAACGTTGAGTTTAATTTAATATATTATTAATTTTTACCGTAATATTAATTTAATAGAAATATAAATAATTTTTATTAACATATCGTTTTAAATAATATAATATTGATTTTATATCGTATGTAGCAAATTATTTGGTTAAAACGAAGAAGGTTTAAAATCAACTACAGCCATGGTTAAAACATTTATTCGAATTCTATCTAAATCTGTTTATTCAATTTCATGTAAACTGAAGAAGATTATAGGATCGAAAACGTTCCTTAATAAATTATTTGATTTCTTTTTAAAGTTTATTGCTTACATTACTTTGTTATGGGTGAATTTATTGTATATAATTTATCACAGTTGATTTTATCAAATCTATTTTTTTCATTTTTTCAGAGATTTTTCAGTATTTTTATTATAGCAAAATATGACTTGTTTAATGCTTTAAACGGTTTAAAGCTATAAATTATAATAAATTACACATAGTAAATAATTAGTTTTTAATATTTTTGAATTTTGACAATTCATAAATTTGAGATGTGAAATCAAGATGTGATCCCGGTTCTCCAGGTTTTAGGGGGAATATTGTCTCTTGATATTGCCACATGGTTATCATGATAATCGTTTTTAGAAGGTCAGCGGAGAATCGAACAAGTTTTAGAATATCATTGCCCATATTGCCCTTCATTAGTTATTGATTACTATTTAGAATTAAATTTTGATTTTCTCATTGAGATAGATGTTTTTAATATTCAGAAAACAGTAGATTTTTAGAACATTTGATAGCTAAAAAGTCGTATTGAGCAAGAAGTTGATAAAAATAGAATAAAATGAAAATAACTATTAAAAATTATTTAATTTTATTGATTAAAATTTAAATTCAAAATACAATATATCATTTATATTTTCAGGGACTTTTGATTTAACCACTCTGGGCCGCTTAGTAAGTGAAAATGATCATTACAATTTTTTTTATAATTTATAAGATTTCATAATAAATTTTTTGGTATTTTAGTTTGGAGAATTGACGGAAAAATTGCAACCCATAATAGAAAAATTTGAAAAAGAGGAAGAATTAGAAGTGGATAATTCTAATATAGTTGAGCAAGTGATGAATTGCCGACTGTCGTTGAGACAACTGACATTAGATTTTAAAAAAATGAACGATCATCTTGAATTAATAACATATGATTTGAATAAACAAATGGAAACTGTAGAAATACTTGTAGAAGCTCAAGAAAAAGGATTTACTGCAGAGGATAAAGAAATTTTCTATGAAATGCAAAAGAGATTGAGAAATGTAGAAAAAGATTGTGAGCAGATAGACACGATAGAAGTAGGAAATTTTTATAAATTTTTAGATTAAAATCAGTTTTTCTGTTTAGAATTTAATTTTTATACTTTATTTTAGGAGCTACAAAATGTAATTAGGCAAATGGATTTTTCCAAAGCAAACAAAGGAGAAATGGAACGTGCACTTCAAGATGTAATTTTTAAGATAATTATTATAATATATAATTTTTTATAAGTTATAATAAAATTTTATTTTGCAAAGTCACGGATTAGAACGAATGTCAATACTCTGAGGAAGTTAACTTTAACCTGTCATATTTTTATTTTATTATGCACTCTATTATTTATTATTATTTTCCTATATTCTAACGTATTATATTTTAGTTTAAAAGTTAACTTACTTCCATATTCTCCGTCGTAGTTGGCAATCACTGAATACGGAATCGGAACCCGTATCTGGAAGAGCTATCCCGGTTTATGATGTCATCTTATCTACATAAATTTTACCACTGAAACTGATATGTAAAATAAGAATGATCCGTATCGGTGTTTTGTTCGATATATAAATTAATTGTAAGATAATGACATGATTGAATTACTCTGTAAACTAATAACTTTGAACTAGAATGATCCGTATCAGTGTTTTTTTCGATATATAAATTAAACTGTAAAGATGATGACATGAATGAATTACTCTAAGCTCAGATCGGAAGAGCGGTTCAGAATGACATATAATTTAACCCTGTAAAGTGATAACTTTGAACTTGTTACGTGTAAGTATGCAAATGAGTTAATAACTTTGAACTTGTTACGTATAAGTATGTAAATGAGCGAGTGCGGCGGCGTTCGTCACTCTGTATAAAAAGGACGACGCAATCGACAAGCATGACAACTTTAAACTTGTTACGTATAAGTATGTAAATGAGCGAGTGCGGCTGTGTTCGTCACTCGAGAGTATAAAAGACGACGCAACCGACACGTTGTGCTGTTCGTCACTCGCGTATAAAAGGCGACGCAATCGACAAGTTTTTGAGTTTCGTCACTGGAGTATAAAAGATCGACGCAGTCGACAAGCCGATTGAGGTGTTGTTTGATAACCAGAGGTGTAGAATCCAGATGTAAAATTGGCAAATGACATTTGAGCTCTTGTAAGGATCAACTATTGTTTGAAGTTTGTATTGGAGGTAGAGGTAGTAGAATTTTAGTAGTATTTAAGGTTTGTTCCTTGTGGATTGCTGATTATTTGATTGTTGCTTTATTAGAGTTTCAATAAAGCATTTATTAACACTTTTGTAAGTGTTTTTGAGTCTAATAAATTTTATATTTTTCGTTATCTAACTTGTTTGAGATTTTCTTCAATTTATTTAGCATAAGTTTCTAACATCGTTTTGTTCGTTCTATTTCTAACACCTAATCGGTACTTTTAGTTGTAAGTTCCGATTTCTGGTATCGTTTCGTCTGTTCAACGTTACGTTGTTGTAAAATTATTTTGTAATTAATTAATTATATTTACGTTAGAGTTTAGTTTAAGACCTGAGCTCAGGCCGAACTCTGGATTGCAGAGTCGCTAGAACAAAACCTGAGCTCAGGCCGAACTCTGGATTGCAGAGTCATTAGAACCATTAGGTTTAGTTGTAATTAATAGTATTGAAATTCGTTAGAATTAGCCCGTTTCTGAGCTCAGGCCGAACTCTGGATTGCAGAGTCGCTAGAACCGTTAGGTTAATTTAATTCGTAGTATTGACACACGTTCTAATTCGTGACTTTGCAATACTATTAATTCTAAACTAAGCCTAATGGTCTAACGACTCTGCAATCCAGAGTTTGGTCTGAGCTCAGGTCTTAAACTAATTCTAACTTAAAATTAATTAAACTACAAAACAATCTAACACAAGGTAACGTCTAACGGACGAAACAAAACCGGAAATCGGAACTTAAACTAGAAGTGTTGATTAAGTGTTAGAACTAGAACAAATAACGATGTTAGAAACTTATATTAATAATTGGAATAAATTCTCAAACAAGTTAGATAACAAAAAAATATGATATTTATTAGACTCAGAACATTTACAAAAGTGTTAATAAATGCTTTATTGAAACGATAATAAAGCAAGAATAAACTATTCAACAAAACTTGTTTAATCCAATTCAAATATCAACAATCAATTATTCACAAAGAAATGAAGAGTGTTGTTGTATATTGGTATAGTGTATACTCCAGAGCATTTATGTGGTTGGGTTGGAGGTTTAATATACTTTACCATGTGGAACATGGTATTTAGTCTACTATATAATAATGTGAGGTTTTTCTTTTCAAGCACTTTTCTAAGTGGTGGCATTGGGATCGAATATGAGACAGATGTTAAATATGTCCGTTCAATCCCAATGCAACCACTTAGAAGAGCACTTGAAAAGAAAAACCTCACATTACCATATAGTAGACTAAATACCATGTACCACATGGTAAAGATTATTAAACCCCCAACCCAACCACATAAATGCTCCCGAGTATACACTATACCAATATATAACAACACAAAATATATATAGGTAGTACAATAAGGTCTTTAGCAATTAAGCTTAAGGAACATTAATATACAGGTGGCCAGATTAACAATTGCATTAGAAAAGAGGGTCTACGAATACAACATAGACATCTACTGGGATCGGGCCAAAATTGTAAAATCAGTTAATAACAGAGCAGAAATCAGGATAGCAGAGGCCATGGTTATCAATCGCTACAGAAACAAAAATTTTTTTGTACTCAATGATAACCCTCCTTATAACATACCGGAGACATGGAGTTTTATATAAAACTTTTTGTTATTATTTAACCTTTAATTTTTATTATTTAATATTATACTTATAATCTTTTATTATATAAATATTATATTATATTTGTAATTATTAATTATTTTAAAAATCAGGATTGCAGAGGCTATGGTTATCAATTGCTACAGAAACAAAAATTTTTTCGTACTCAACGATAACCCTCCGTATAACATGGAGTTTTATATAAAACTTTTTGTTATTATTTAACCTTTAATTTTTATTATTTATTATTATATTTATAATCTCTTATTATATTAATATTATATTATATTTGTAATTATTAATTATTTTAAAATGAAATAAGCTTATATGTTCCGACGTTTAAATTGACGTTCCATATATAACAATCTTTTGTAAACTTACTGAAGTAAACAAAGTTCTATCTTACTGAAGACTGCTTATTAAAGCTGAAAATACTTTAATTCTTTAATTAATTAAGTTTTTTCACTTAAAATTGTGCTGTGCATTACTATTTATATAATTGAAACTACAAGTGAAATGGCAGAAAATAGTAAGTAAATAAAAATGCTTCTTATTTTTCAATACCTATTAAACTATTATGAAATTATTTTTTTTTCTTCCAATTTTAAAATTCTACTGCAGCTTAAATTTGAAGTAATACGGTATATCCTTTAAATGCTCTGAATGGCTTCACTTACATTCATTGTTTTGTTTATGAATTTTTATTTTATATAAGTCAGTTCATAGGTTTAAGATATTTTATTTTTAATAATCAAATTTTGCCTTTTTTTTGTTTCACTACTCTAGTATTAGTTTCCATTTTTCAATCAAAAAAAGAAGCTAAATAATTTAAGACTAGCATTAATGATATCACAACTAAAATGTTTTTCAAAAATTAATTCATTAAAAAGGATTTGAATGATTTTTGTGAAATATTTTTTATTTATTTAATGTTGAATTATCATAATAAAGTTTTTCTTTTATTGTAATTAACAAATTATTGTATGATGCTTACCTATAATATAAATTTGAATATCAAATTTATATTATATAATATCAAATTATTTCATTCCATTTTTTGTTCAAAAAGTGGTTAGTATAATTATTGATTTTCTTAATCATTATTATATATATTATAATTAAAAGATAATGTTAATTTCTTTAATTATGTTCAACTTATTGAGAGTCTCTTGTAGTATTTTGACAAAAATAAAATACTTTTTAGATAAAGTATGTAAAATGTTAATAGATCATTTGGTTAATAATGGTCAACTTTTGGTAAAAAATCAATAATTTACAAAAACTAAATTGTTAGTTTTGTTTCTCACCAAAGTAATAAAAGACTAATTCTTATAACTCCAAAGAGAAAAAAGTAATTTTGGCAATTACCGGTAGTTTTATTGGCAACATTAACATTTTTTTGTTCTGATGATGATAAGATTGCTCTACACAAGTCTGAATTTAAGATTTAAAAATTGAGTTTTTTCAAAAAGTTGAACATTTTTTATAGAAATTATAATTTATTAATATCATCTCAATACCTGTTTCTCAGAATGCTCATATTTTAGGGGATGCCAAATAATTTAAAAAATGTGAATTAGGATTGGTGAAATACTGTATCCCATTAAAAACATCTTTATATGTAAACAAATAAGTCAAGTATAGTATTATCGAAACAGGATATTTGTGAAAACTTAGATCCAAAAGTTTAGTGATGGTATTCGCCCTATATCCATGTTTTACTGCTTGTTGTGTAATCCAGTCCACTTCGTGTTGTCTACTTTCTAAGGTCGTGCAGTGCGTAAAGGTTCTATTCAGCAGGGCTCTAAAGGCTGCCATTTTATAGTTCATGGTTCCTTGGCTTCTGCTTGTATGAATAATGGTATATATGTGTCCTTTCTGCAAATAGATAAAGCATACTCACCTGCTTGGAATGTGATGTTTATGTCAAGGTAATCCATCTGGGAATCGCTTTCTTTCTGCTTAACCAGAACCAGACTTAAGGCTGCCTCCGATAGTCTTGCTTCGATGTTATGTATATAGTTGCACTTTTCGGATGTTATTAAAATATCGTCGATGTACCTCTTATAGAGCTTAATTCTAGGTGAGATCGTTGGTAAGACCTGTTCCTCTTTACTCCTCACTACAAGCTCAGCCAGGACTCCTGCCATAGGGCTTCCAATTGGGACACTAGATGTTTGGAGATAGAATTTACCATCAAAAAGAAAGTAGGACTTGTGTACAATTAAATAAGATGGTTCTAATGAGGCTTGGTTCACATTGGTCGTGCGAGAGATGTTTCAATAAAAACCTATATAAAAGCAAGCATGCTGGTTCTAATTTGATGGATGGATACAAGGCTTTAAAATCATAAACGGTTAAAATCTCTTCTGGTAAGGGTCCTACTTCCAACAGAGTGTCAATTAGCTGTAGAGAGGAGGTAACAGTCCATTTGTAGTTTCCCATTCTATTTATACACCATTTCGCTAACCGTTTTTCTAATTAAGAGACATAAGAATCCTGTAGAAGCCAGGCCCGTTGTCGAGAAGAGGTTCGCCCCTACATATTTATTAGAAAAACTGTTAGCGAAATGGTGTATAAATAGAATGGGAAACTACAAATGGACTGTTACCTCCTCTCTACAGCTAATTGACACTCTGTTACCTTTTTTTACATAGGATACTCCTTTGCTATAACTATTCCTTTTTTTTTTTTCTCTAATTTGTAAATATAGCATTTACATTTTTGATAGGTATTTTGTTTTACATAACATATATTTTATGCGAATAAAACTTTTATAGGTTACTACTAGGATATTACAGCAGTGGGCAATGGCACCGGCTTTTCCTTTCCTTTCCGATGAGTTTGTGTTTCAAGCAAGCTCTACCTGGGTGAAAGCCTTCAAGAGAAAGCACAAAATAAAGCAATGAAAAATAATAAAATTCGTGAGTAAACGAGACATCGTTATTCTTGAAGAAACATTAAATGCTGCAGAAAAATTTTGGAAGCAAACCAGTATCCTGATCCGTAACTTTGATTTGGATCTTCTGATCAATATGGACCAAATGGGTTGCCAATATCAGACAACTTATAACAGATCTTTAGACTTCCAGGGAGCTTGAACAAATTGACTCATTCATACACCGCACAGTACATTTTAACTGCTTCAGGCAAGTTCTTCTCCTAATCTTTTTGTGTTTACATGAGCCAGCTAATACATTTGCCCCTATAATTTCAAAAACTGTTAAAAAAAATGCAAGCAGAATTTAAAAATGTTGTTGTCACCTGTTCCAAATCAGGGAAATTAACAAAATATTTATATAAGCAGTTTCTTGAAACTATTCTCGTACCATATGTAAAAAAGATAAATATATGCTTATTATTGATTCCTGGGAGGGGCAAACAGATTGTGCTCTGCACGATGATATTTTTGAAAATGATGCCGACTTGCACATTAAAATTCATTCTTCCAAAGTGCACACCACTTTGCCAACCATGTGATGATTATTTTTACCGACAGATTGAAAATTTGATAAAGCGTTTACAAAATGCTTCCGATTTACTGTAAAATCATTGAGAAATAGCATTGTGCGAAGATTTTATAAAAATACAATTGGTTCATCACCAGTTGAGTGCTCCCATCTTTTGTCCCATGATAAAATATGCTTGGCTTGCTTCAAAACTGATAGAAGAACGACCAATTTTTTTAAATGTAAACGCTGTCTGCTTTCCTCCAACAATTTTGAAGAAACGTTGTATATGTCAGGCTGTATCGTTTATAAAATGCGCATGGTGTGAGGTATGCCTTTGTTTCACGTGCTTTTATGATAAATATCATCTGAACAATTGTAAACGATCAGAAGAAAGTACTATTGCTAACAGGAATAAATAAAAAGTTGATACAAAAATTTATCTTATTGTTTGTACTTTAATATTTATTATATTGTATTCATTTTATAAATATTTTTCTATTCACTTTTTCAAACTACAGTGATACCTCGGATCACGAACGTCTCGGTTCACGAACAAATTGGTCTATAAACAACAATTTGCTAACAAATTTTGCTTCGCTTTATGAATGATGCTTCGGTTCACAAACACACACGCACAGAGTGCATGTGACTCGCGGCACACAAAACCCTGCGCACAGCCTCGCCCTCAGCAGCAATCTTGAAGTTGATATTGTTAACGAAAAAAACATTCTCGTTTTAACGAAACAGTGATAAGGGAGATATAATTATTAAACGAATGTTATATGGGTTGTATACTTTTCTTTCCTTTTATTTTATGTATTTTGTTAAAGAAAGAAGATAAACAAACTTTAAATATATAATATAGTTCAGAAATTGAAATTAATATTGTTAACGAAAAAAACATTCTCGTTTTAACGAAACAGTGATAAGGGAGATATATTGTAATTATTAAACGAATGTTATATGGGTTGTATACTTTTCTTTCCTTTTATTTTATGTATTTTGTTTTATTTCCTTTTGTGTTATGTATTTTTATGTGTATATTTGATTTTTTTTAAGTCTTATGTATATATTATATTATTTTTTTTCTTCCTTTATGTTTCATGTTATTAATATTCTTAATAAAAATTAAGTTTCTATGTGGAATTAATTTTTTATTTGGTTTTTGAACATAACACTCCCTTTTTGTATTGGCTCCAATTCTCATATAACACAGTTTCACACAGAACGGTGTTTTTTAGGAACCTATCTACACTGTTATAATTGGTTTTTGAACATAACACATTTTTTTGTATTGGCTCCAGTTCTCATATAACACAGTTTCACACAGAACGGTGTTTTTTAGGAACCTATCTACAGTGTTACAAAGGACACCTGTATTACTTTAACAATGTTTTAAATAAAAAATATGACATTGAAATTTAAATCATAATTTAACCTAACTAGAGGATTATTTAGTCCAAAATTCCAAGAACTGTTACAAAGGACACCTGTATTACTTTACTTTAACAATTTTTTAAATAAAAAATATGACTGATTGAAATTTAAATCATAATTTAACCTAACTAGAGGATTATTTAGTCGAAAATTCCAAGAAGTGAATCAACCCCTCACTTAAGATTTATGACAATATTCCCTTTCCACTGTCACATCTGGAAGCAATACCGACTCCTTCTTTGAATTACAAAGATTTATGATAGTATTCCCATTCCACTGTCACATCTGGAAGCAATACCGACTCCTTCTTTGAATTACAGAAACTTTCGCTGATAACAATCTACTTTGGGTTCGTTCATGCAAATAAAAGGATTATATATATTTGACAAATGAGAAGACTTAAAATTTACTACGTCATTCTAGTTTCTAAGTCAGACGTTTACTTTGAAGCTGATAACAATCTACTTTGTGTTCATTCACGGGTTTTTGAATTTAAAGGCCTTGCGGACATTGTAATTACCTGAAATGGATTGATATCTGTTTATTTCGATGTGATTTCACAAATAATACCTGAAAACAGAAGATTGATTAATTAATTAGGGGGGAAATGTAGTAATTAATTGGTCATTTTATAGGGCCGATCAAAGAAATATTATTCGGTTTAGA